>JAPZDY010000013.1:3180286-3209442 GCA_029783645.1 Ctenochaetus hawaiiensis | reverse complement strand
GCCTATTTTTTTTTTTTCCTCTCTTTGTACCCATTCACTCACACGCAGCACATGCAAACCCAGATATGCACGAAGACGTACACACACACACACACACACATCGCTCCCTGCTCGGTTACTTGGTGAGGTGTTATTCGTCTGTGCCGGGAAACCTGGATCTCCTGTTGTTCCGAGGTATTGTTCCCTTCTCTATCTCCTTCCCTTGACTCCCTTCACACCGGGGCCTAAATAACTCATTTCACCTCCCACTGGAACATTCAGCACCATAATCAATAGATTTCCACTTCTGTCTGTGAGTAAGGCTCAGTCGGTATCATTTCACTGGATAAGCTCTTAGATACTAATGCTATCAGTTTAAAGCTGCAATATACTGTGATTACCGCAGTGCTGAGGCTATGTAGAGATTTCATATATGCCTGCGACACTGTTTCAAGGTGGTACCATTTTGTTCTGTCTTTGGATAAGTTGTAAACTACACTGGACCACAGTCCACTCCTTTTTTTATTTAGTATTCAATCAACATTCATATTTCTTCTTCTGGCGTTCAGTCAAGTCAGCAATTAGCTCATTACTTTTGTCATTCGACCGTAATGTTTTTACAGCCTGGTAGCATCTCATCGAGACTGAAAGGCAGCGACAGCCTGCGTTCTCTGAAATGATTTACTGTTCAAACAGCCCAGTAATGACATTTCTGATCGAGAAATTAGACTGCAGTCACTGTCTGACTTTAGTGAAATTAGGTCCTTAATTGATGGCAAAAAGGCTTCTTGACTGAATACGGCAAAAGGCTCTGACTGTAAGGAAGTCTATATAGGGCCGCGTCAGAGCTAAAGCAACCCAGGCAATTAGTGGCATTTGTTTTGTATGCAGATGCTAATCAGTTTCGCACTCGGTTGGTGGCAAGCTCTTCTTCTTAAATGTCATGTAACACTGTAACATTAGTCACTTGGAAGGTGCAAAAATGGCGTCTTATACAAGCTGGATGCATCACTTTCCACTTCTGGTGTGTTATCTGATTTAAACATTGAAACAGATTGGTGTGCAGGACTGAATTGATTGCATACTTCTATAACACCGGAAAACACCCAGCTCGTCTGGAATCAGTGTGCTGGAGCTGAAGTCGGCCATCCAACATGTACTTTATATTAAATTTGCAATAAGGTGTCTGAATTCGCTCTGAACACTTCAAACCAGTGTCTTTCTGTCTCTGTCCACGGTGCTGAAACATTTACACATAGTTTCTGGCTGTCTGACATCACTCCTTTGTTCCCTCATTTGATATTCCCTATATACCTGACACCAGTATATATGTAATAGGGCTGTATCTAACAAATGTCTCTGTGATTCAATCTTTTTTCCAGTTACACAACTATTCAATCACAAAGTGATAATTCATGTTTAAAAATGACGAATAACTCTAACTAGCTTTCTTTTGGTCAACTTATTAAGTTCTAGCTAAGCATAACTTTGTTATTACTATAGAGTTTACTACATTTCTTTCTTTTTTATTGCTGACAAGTACAGTGCTGTTCTGCTGAATCTTTTCTATTTACACAATGTAAAACAAAGCATTGGATATTTTAAAAAGCAGTGCACACACTGTTGATCTTTAGCTGTTTCAATGTTGCTACACAGTGCAGATAATTACTGTCTGAAACCATCACAGAAACTACAAACCCTGGTAAATAGACAGCATTTATAAAGCATTTTTGAACCTTACAAAGCACTTCAGGATGTCGCTTAGTTCCCCCAGCCTGGGAGCAGTTGGGGATCAGTGTCTTAATCGAGGACATGTGGGACAGGAGAAACCAGGAACTGAAGCATAAACTCAAGGATTACCACACCTGCTCTGCTTCCAAGAGCCACGGCCGCCCCTTCAACATCAGCGATACCATGAATCGCCCTGATCACCCAGGTAACCATCTGTAACATCTTAGCAACAAACCGAACACTTAACACCTGACAACCGTTAAAAATAACACCAGGAAAATCTCTGCTGCACAGCAAATAACTAAAAAACAACCGAGTCCCTTCAGGTCAGTAAACAAGCAAATTAACTTTTTATTATTATTATTATTATTCTTATCATAATTAACTTCTATTGAATGTGTTCCCACTAAACACTAGAGCGCTTGAGTTGAACAGATTATGCAGCAGTCTGCAGTCCAAAAGTCACCTGCACTCTACAATGTTGTTTGAACCCTCTGACACTTGGGGGCAACGGTTTTTGAGGCAGTGCCAGAGGTCTGCAGCAAAATGCTCTTTATTCAGTGCACTGTGGTCACTGGGGGTGTTCGGTTTGTACAGTGCGGAGATAGTTCTGTATAAAAAATGGATTCCCTGAATGTAAGCCAGCGAGTATTATGCCACACATGCTGTCATTAAACAATGCCGTTCCTCTAGGCTTACAACAGCAAATTTCAATTACGCGTATCTGCCATCTTTTCCTGCTCCCAGGAGGTAAATAAACATGCAAATGGACGAACGACATTTAATCTAACTTGAAATGATTTTTTTACCAACACAACCCAAGGTTATCATACCAACACTGCCACTGTGCGAGCGCTGTTGCCCTCCATATACTGCATCTGTGGCAGCGTTTGAATGCGGCCGTGTCCGTTCAAGTGCTTTCTCTTGTACAGCACGTCAGTCCGTGTGCACACATTTGTCTGCACGTTTCCCTTTGGAATTCACTGGTGGATTGATCTATTGTCTCCCATAATCCTGTGTTTTGCAGATGGGATGTGCACACCCCCCCTCCATGCCTCTTTGCCTCCCCTTTTTTTCCTCTCCCACTGTATCGGCAGACTGGGAAACAGATGATCATCCTTTGAACCCATTACTCAGCCTGATCCTCTTATCATAACCAACCTTCCTGAGTCTCTAATTTGGGGTCTGCCAAACTCCCGCTCTGTGTACAATGTGGCTTTCGTCTCTGTCCTGCTGTGTGTGTTTTTTTTTTTGTTTTTTTTTTCTCCCCTACGCCGGTGCGAGGGAGGAAAGTCAAACGAGAAGGAGAAAGAAAGAGACAGAGAGAGGGCGAGCGAGAGAGAGAGAGGGAGGTAGAGAGGGCGATTGTCTGCACACATTTGCACACCTGTCTCTGGGGATATTCCACCAATCTGAAATAAGACAAGTCTGTGGGCGGGTCAGTATTCTGGGAACACAGTGAACAGCTCATAAAGGCTTCATCTCCAGCTACCTACTCCTCACACCTTTCCAAGGCACAGCTCTTTCTTTTTTTTCCTCCCCTCTCTTTCTCACTCTGTTCATGTCCTGCTAATATCACAATGCCACACGGGTGGAGGCACATGTTGTTTAGTAAATTACTCCGAGGTGAGGAGGGGGTGGTCAGTTTAAGGCGATCAGAACGTCCCCTGTCAACAGTGCCTTCGTCGCAGCAACCTACCACTGGAGAGAATACATCACACTGCCTTATTGTTGCATGGCAGCATATCAGACGTTGCAACTAAAACAATGGGAGGAATGATGCATGCGCCCCATCCGTCGAGGGTATGCATGATGTAACCAAACGACTGTCCTCATTTACATTATAATTGCCTTCTGTCTCATTCTGTTATTCCATCACTGTCAATAAGAGGGTCTCTAAACCCTTATCTGCAGCCATGACCGCTCTTACATTTTACACATTCAGTACATACAGTGCATGCATGCACACGTGCGTGATTTACGTGCAGAGTTGCACATATGTTTATGCACACACACGGAAGAATACTGAGGGAGCTCTTACGCCGAGTCGGGAATCAATTACTCACTCGGCTGCATATTTTTGAGGATCAAAGGATCACACACCTTTGTGTGCTCGTGTGCTGGGGCATGTACTAAAAATGTACCAGTTAACGAATCCCTCAGTCTGATGCATCAGAAAAACAAATGCAGATTTGCATTCCCCTAAAGAACATTTGAGACACTTACATCAGAATAAACCTCAAAGGCAGAAAAACAGGTAGAATTGGTGGCACATTTTTTTTTTCTGTTACTTTTGCAATCAGATGAAATATAGGCTGAATCCTTGAAATGAAACAACAAGAGACACAAAAGCAGATGTCTTACATCTTCTTAAATGCATTGGGTTATGCTAAATTAGCATGGATGGAAAAAGCAGGATTTAATTAGAATCTTACTTTTTTTAAAGAAAAAAAAGGATGTTAAGCTGCAAAGTTTTGAAAGAAGTCCGTTTAATCAAAGCTTGAGTTTGATGTTAACTAAATATAACACTGATTAACATATAATTGTTTGTGACTGAAACTTTGATTTTATTTAAGCTTGTGTTTAATACTGATGTTGTTAGACAACTCAGAGGACACTAATGATGCTACGTGACTGAGCGAATTAAGATGATATGTCCAGTTTGGGTAAACATACTGTCGCTGATGATTGCTGAGCAGAGTGATTGTTGTTAAAGTTGATGGATGTATCTTTGCTGTTATTATTATTGTTGTTATTGCTTTTTCAAGTGATTCAGCATATTGAAAAAAGCACGGAGTTCCAACATGTTGCCAAAACCCAAACAGCATTTTGGGGAAAAAAAATGAAAAAGAAAAAGAAAAGAACTTATTCTAGAAATGGAATCCATCCCCTCTGTGCTTAGGTGCATTTCTTATAAAAAAAAAAAAAAAAAGAGCAACTTTCTGACATTTAAATTACTCCTCTTTTCTATATCGCAGAGACATTATAAGGCCATTGCATTATGCAAACGCAGCATTGCTCTACAGTCCCTTTTTTTTTCTACTGAACCTAAATAGCACTAACAACAAATGGCATTTAAACTCACCACAGGGGTCTGCATCCTGCCAATGGAAAACGCAGCAGACAGAATAAAGGAATCAACTTGCCAGGGTTTGTGTGACCAAGTCAGACTGTGTGAGAAACAAAGTCGCAGCTTGAAAACTCATACTTTTACATTTTGCCTGTGTGTGTGTGTGTGTGAGAGAGCACAAACGATATAGAATATGCGTTAACCTGTGTGAAGCTGAGACGAAGAAACTTTACCTCATTACTTTTTTCACTGTTTTATCATGACACTTTCAACGACACACACTTACAATAATGAAGTTTTAACAAATCTACTGCTAGCAGAGACGCACACCACTTCCTGGTGATTGGGTTGGAGAGGTAGCAGCTTGCAAAAGAGGTCAAATTGCACTTTTCACAGTCTGCTTTATTAACACAACTACCTGGCAGAGTTGGATGTTATTGCACATCGGCGAAAACAAAGACAGCAAAGGATACAAGTATGTGCAAATCCTCTGTCCAGTGCACTTACATCCTTAGTGATGTATTCAAATGTGAGCGAAAAGTGAGTCAAAGCAGTTTTTATTAATACAAGTTATTCTATTGATGCTCTCTTCGACATAATGGTTCTTTCACATTTCAAAAAACTCAAAAGTTGGACCTTGAAATCCTAATGAGGCCTTCAGACTATTCACTCTGCTTCTGCAACGTCCACAAATGCATGCTACCTATCCTCTGTCACTGAGCTGATGCTTTAATTGTCCATAGAAAAGTGATATCATGCTCTAGCTCTCTACAATCAAGCTTACTGGTCAAAAAATATATTTTATATTTAGTGCGTTTGGACTTGTTGGATTTTCAAGGAACGAAACATATCCTGAGGAGAGTGTCACCACACTGAATGGACACAAACGAGGGCGTAGCAGAGAGGGGGAGAGAAAATGTTTAGCATAGCCTTTTTCTACCTGAATTGAAAAGCGAGTACACGGGAGAGAAAACAAATCAGACCCACCTGTCAGTCGGAGAAAGACAGGGAAAAAACAAATGTAACAAATGTAGCGTGCAGGAGGAGAGACGGACTTAGAATCTAATTTAGTTTCTGGACAACTTTGCTCTTAAAGAGAGAAAAAAAAATGTATCTAAAAGAAAACACAGTTGCAGCTGTTTGAAGAACCAGCTGAATTTACTGGATAACAAGGCTTTGATGGAAATGAGCCGATCCCTTGAGTGGGTTTGGATGAAGCTGGTTCAGCTACGGCTTCGACCTGCTCGGATGCAGCAGTGGACTTCTTTGTCTCTGTAAGACCTCAAAAAGTCGGGATGAGACTCCTTTTGTAAAACTCTCCACTCTTCTCTTCTTCTCCTGTTCTCTTGCCTCAGGTTAACATACGTTACCCCTTCTTGGCCATTAAAGCCCTCTCTCAAGCACACACACACACACTCACACTCAGATCTCACACAGCATCCTAAACTGAATGACTACAAGGTAGAAAGTTTATTGATTTAACTGCGAAACATTCGATTTTATATTCAAGGACTGAAGATGCCTTTAAGGTGAGGATGTGCTACTTTTGTTTGTTTGTTTGTTTTGCTGTTTTTCAAAAATGCATTCACAAAGAATGTGACTTGTTCATATACTTGGCTATGTACAGTGCATGCTACAGGAGGACGCCACTGCCGGCTGCAGTGTTTTAAATGACTCAGACGTGATGTGCAAATACTAAAATGGCAACACTTTTGGAGGTTAGCGTTTAAGTCGTTCGGAAATTGTTGCAGAAAAAGCTACAGTCGATAGATGAAACGTAAGGTCCCTCAATCAAGCAATTTCTGAAAATGTGCACGACAATCATTCCAAATGGCGGCAGAATACATGAAGAAACCGTCACGTGCACGAAAAAAGGGGATTTTAAGCAAGTTTATCTTCAGCCTTTCACTAGAAGAGAAGACTCTGAATGGAGAGATTTTGACTTAATAGCCTAAAATAATAAAACATGCACACATTATGAAAGCTGACGTTATGATTAATGAATTAATCCACTGACGGGACTTTTTCAATGCACAGTTGTGAAGCTTTTACTCTATTACTGAATGTCCCATTATTGGAGGTTAAAATGGGTATGGCTATTGATGGATGTGTTCAGAGAAAGCTGCACCATGGTATATTTGGAATTAAACCAAATGAAATATCCATCAAGTGATAATTTATTCCTTAGGTTCCAAGGACACAAGGTCATCAAATGTTTTTAAGTACGAATGAGCCGAATCTTGGAACAGAGCATTTTAATGTTTTTGTATATGGGCCTAGGCTAAAGTTAATAATTGATTGCATAATAATTCTTATTATAGCCTGGCTATTTAGTGGATTAGTGCTCACTGCACCGGTTGGATCTCTCTATTTCGCCGTCTAATTTTAGTCTGTGGCTGTAATGTTCTTTTTCTTTCACCTCTGGCAGTTGTGGGTCCCCCTTGAAAATGAGATGATAGACCTCAAAGGGTTTATCCTAGGAGTAATAAATTTCTCTAATATCACTGGTGCTTTTGTGCCACTTGCCATTTAGAGGAGTGATATCATGGCCCTACAAATGCTGTGTGTGGTAAAACTTTGTACGAATTAGATACTTTTGCTCTTTGGTTCAAAGACAGCGTAGTCAGAGGCTAAAACCTCTTGCTGTGGGTCACCATGAACTTGTTATATTAATACGTTTAGCAAAAAGAGAACATATGGCATACTAAATGAGCCCTGACATGCCGAGTGAATGCTCTAAATAGCACAGGCACTCAGAGGGTAAGCCACGCCAGCGTTCTGAGCTGTGCTTTAAGGCATGGACGGCGAGGAGACAAACAGTTAGAGAGCAACATCACACAACCGAGAGATCATAGGTTCAGCTGCTCGCAATCGGCCAGGTATCCTGCCGGTACAACGCTATGAATCACAAAGCGATACTACCTGCACACTTTCATTTATCCTTTTTTTAGTTCATTTAAATATTTCAAAAGCTAAAAAACAGGGAACATTTGCAAAGTTGACTGTCATTCAGACCAAACACCTGCAGTTTAACTATTAAAAAGAGTAGCACCGGGAAGCTTTTAGATGTAAACATAACGCACAGACTGGAATAAGCTTTGGAAAGAGGTGCTGAGGGTCCCACCCCCAGGGGTAGCAGTTTACCTCCAAGTGGTTGAGAGAGGCTATATAGCTCCCTCTCTCTCTCTCTCACTATATATATATATATATATACAGTATATATATGATTTCATAACAGATTCATAAGCGGGGAAGGCTATCCATATAGTTTCTGCACTATTTTTTCCAGTGTTGTTCTGTCGGGGCAGGAAGCTTTGGGCAGATTTGGACAGCTTCTCCGACATGAAAGAAATATTGAAGTTCAAATGCAGTATTCACCCAAGTGCACCACTTTCCAAGTGTAAAATTGTCCTGAGTGACAACTCGGCACACAGTGCTTGCTTGCTTACCTGAGTACATGAAAACCATGCACTTCATTTCGTCAATTCGTTGGGTTGATATAATGTGACATAACGCTGTCAGGATGTGATGTCGTGTGTCCCTGCAGGCTGCTGTTTTGCATAAATAAATCTTACTGTAAGCTCCATAATAAAACACTTGTGTTTGGTTTTTTTTAGTCATGAAACCTGCTTTCTCACTTGCTTTCTAGTTAATTAAAGGTGGAGATTTCCCTCACATTTACCTCCTGTGTTGATAAATTCAGCGTCATGTGCACAGCTCTGAGTCTCAATTCATTTCTGGCTGTTTTTTTTTTTTTTTTTATAAAAGAAAATCTTCGACAAATGTCACATTTTTTTTTCATCTGAGTCTGTGTGACTTCATACCCTTTTGAGAATGATGATCCCCTCTTGGTTGTGTTCGTTGGTGCTGATGTCAAACATGGCTCCTCCATCGCCCGGCACAATGGTGTACTCGACTTCTGCGTTTTTCCCGATGTCCAAGTCGTGCGCTTTGATTCTACCAACAGCAGATCCCACCGCAGAGGACTCGGGAACCCTCAGGTGAAAGAAACCTGTCAACAAACAAACATCAGACCGGACTCAGACTGGCTCTTTATTATCATCACTTGACATCGGATGGAAAATACTGAGCTCTTCACATCCGCCGTCCTTTAGTGTCTCACCACCCAAGGATGTCTTATCCACCCACGGGCGAGCAGCTGATATACTGCTGTCTGATGTCAGCCCTGTAGCTAAAGGCATGACATTATTCGGTTTTGATGTGTTTGGACATGAAGGCTGCTCAGCTCCTTGTAATTGGCCGGCTCAACCTGTAAGATCAACAAACACAAGAGCTCAAAGGCTTTAATGCTCCAAGCAGCAGGAATCACTGCTGGAGACATGGGGAGAAAAATAAAAAAAAAAGGTCTGCGTTGATTGATTGTCACTTACACCTGAAAATGGATGGAAATTAATCATTTTCTGTGTTTCTGTTTTCTCGTCACTCTCTGAGATGGCTGATCAAACAAAAGCGTCTGCTTGTGCCAGAGAAATGCAAACCCGCAAATCCCAAATCTTGCGCGAACACCTGGTAGCATCACTGAGGTGCCACGGGTGATACAGCAACACCGTACGAGTCTCCAAATTATACCGAGGAACTTGAAATGTTCTGAGGTAATTACAACCTCTCGTTGTGTCCCCAGAAACATGTCAGCTCAAGAAATATCAGAGGGGTGTGACATTTATTTTGAACAAACATTTTAAAAACAAAGTTATGTCAAATGTTATGCAGCATCTACGGATTATTTCGTACAAATGTGACAAAGCAAACTGAGCGATTTGATTTATTTAGCCCCTGTATTATGAAACCTCCAACCTCAAGTTGAACTTCATCTTAAGAATGGATACTTTCAAGAGAAAACTTTGTGCCAGAGAGAAAGAAATATAAGATTCTCTTTGAAACTCCTTTTGAGGATAGTGCTACTTGACAATGACAACACACTTGGAGATGGATGCACTTGAACATAAATGTCTACAATAAGCTGGAGTATCAGACACCAGGCACTTCAAGGCTTGGCAGAGATGATACTCTCCTCTACTGCTGGAGAACTGAAACAAATGCAATGTGATAAAAAATCATCTCTGCTTCAGCAACTGGAAATAGTTGCATTTTATGTTCAAATTAAACTTTGAGCATTTAAATGGCTCCTGCTATTCCCACTGTTGTGCTACACTGAACTGGTGCTGCATGGATGTCGGTGCACTCCTCCTCATTTGTTATTCTTCAATTTTACTGCGGATCTTAGCTTTTTCCTTCATGTTGATCCGGGGATTGAGAGAGTGGAGCTCAGGCATACGGATGAATTTGGGTGCTATATTTTCAATAAATAATCAAGCTATCTCAAGGACATGAATATATTTTATGTGAACTTTAGGGGGGGTTCATGTCCTTTCAAGGATGGGACAAGAGTGTTTACTTTCTGTTAACCGACTCAGTGCCAAAACCGAGTCGGTTGAAGGTTAAGAGACGTGAACAAACAGCTGCTACATGGCAGTTTCATTGCGTTAACAAGTTTCCAGGATTATTCAGCGGAGCCACGTGCAGGTATGTGCACTGCCATTAGTCAGGAGCGCTTTAGGCTTTGCATTCACAGTCACATCTGGTGCCATCGCATCAGAGTTTCATTCAGGAGATTGACCGTTCACAAATACTTAATCTGTAATAACCAGGGAGGTAGAGAAAAAAGGATTTCTGTAAAAAGACGGATGGGGTTGGACCCATACAGCAATAAAATAAGTAAACTGAATCATCTGATGAGGCCCTCAAATATGGCCAACACACATTTTTTTTTTTTTTTTTTTAGTAAGCCCTCTATGGATGGAAAGAGAAGAAGACAAAAGGGGGATTTGGGACAGGGCAGGAGAGCTGCCATGCCCGGCCCGAACCTCTGTGCTGTGACAGCATTATGGAAATATCATCTTTCCCTGGAAGCCAAAGGAGCTTGACCGTCTGACTGCCTGTATTTACATTCAGAGGACACCGTTCTGTGTCCCCTCAAAATACCTGAAGAAACTGCTTCAATACAGAGCAGCTTTTTTCTGCTTTCCTGCCTTACAAATGCTGATTTCAAATAGACTGCATTTTGCATATAGTTTCAATATAAATGCCATGTAGATGTAAAGAAGCTTTCACAGATCAATGTGTTTACAGAAATGAGTTTTTTTTTTTCCATTTTTTTTTTTCAGCTTGGCTTGTTACATGACCTGGTGAACGGTACAATCAAATTAATCTGGTTTAGCAGCTTATACAAAATACCGGATAAAATACAGTGTTTAAATACACCGACTCAATCCTCAGCTGCAGCACCATCATCAGCTCAAACCTGATCTAAATATAGAAGGATGCCCCCGCGAGCCAAATAACACCAATCCTAATATTACTTGCCGGGGGAGTAGTAGCTGTAGACGCAATCATGCTGAATAAAAAGGTGACAAGGGCGCATAATGACAAATAATGGCAGCCAATTACAAAGAGTAGGCACAATAAAAAAAAAAAAAAACGCTCCAATGTAAATGCATGCTGTTTATTTTGTTATAATAAAATAAAAAACCTGTGTATGGTCATCTGTGTTATTGCTGTTGTAGAGAAAATAGAAGCTGATGTTGTTAAGCAGCCATGATATTTAAATCACTCACTTTTGGAGAATCTGGGCGGATTATCGTTGACATCGCTCAGGGTGATGTTGACGGTGGTGGTCCCAGCCAGCCCCCCCAGCTGACCCCCCATGTCCTTGGCCTGGATAAGTACCTGGTACTGTTCCTTCACCTCTCTGTCCATATTGGGCAAGGCTGTCTTTATAACCCCTGGTGTAAAGGAAGATGAATGAGATATACAGATAATAAAGGAGTAAAAAAAAAAACAGGAAGAAGAGAAGATAAGATGGAGATAAAAAAGAGAAAGGACATATATCTGAGCCACAATTTAGTCCAAAATACACAATATATCTCCACCCTAAGGAGCTCACTTCTTAGTAAAAGAGCTGCACATGTGTCTCCCCAACCGAGGCTGAAATAGAGGTCATTTTACAAACTGGAGACACTTGACATTCAATTGGGAACTCTGGTGAAGCCATATAATCATTCACTTGAGGATCAGAGGCTCTGAGATCAGAGAGCGTTTGTCCTGCAGATTAATAGCTGGGTCAGGAGGAGGTTGGCAGGCTAAAAGGGAAGCACTGCTCACTTTTTCCCTGCTCTTTTTCCATTTTCTACGGCGAGGATGCCCAATTTGATTCGCAGACACCCCCCTTACATGTTCGAATCAAAAGTCAAAGATTGTGTCAGTCTCTGTGACACCCATGGAAATTTATGTATGTTGTTGTCCGCCCCCTCCCACTGCTCACCTCTTCCCTCCCGCTGTTTGCGCCCCCCCTCCGTTGATGTGCGTTTGGAGATAGACACAGGCCCCAGCAGGGCAAACATTTACTCTAACAGTTTGATTTTTTTTTTTTTTTTTTTTTCCCGGCGCCAGTTTGAAATACTAGTCACAGTATGTGCTCTGTAAAGCTCCGGGATGAGCAGCATAATCAGCGACGGATTCCTCCGTATCAGCCCGTGTGATGTGTACGAACCTATTTTCATATGCTTTGAACTGTCCCAGATAGTAAGCCAACAGCGGCCCACTACAGGCAAACACTGCTGGTGTGGAGGCATTTCAGATTTAGAGCAGTCATCTGCCACACTCTGCCTTCTGCCACTCTGCAACCTTTTTTCACTGCCATTTCTCCCTCATGACACCGTCCGCCTCGGTAGGGGTATAAATAACGTGAGAACCATTATATAAAAACGGTTGGTCAAAAAAAAAAAAAATCGTCATGTTTTGTCTTGTGGTGAATTTAATGTAAGCTACCTGCTGCCTGATATAGCAGTTTGCTGGTAAACAATGCACAACGATGACTGAGCTGCATCCTCCCACCTCAGATTCAGAAAAGTCACTGAAAGTTTAAGCAATTTATTTTCCCGATGCTTAAACTTTCAGTTTGTGGTTCCCAAACCTCTGATTGCTTTTTTTTTTGCAAAAAGTGATGGCGTTTCCTCTGCTGCCAGGAAGCTAGCAACAGCCGCACTTAGAGGTACTGAAATATAACTTAGTACTTCACAATTTTTTCTCCCAGTTTTCTTGAAAGCTGCACTTTAACTTTGATAAATATTACCATGTTTTTTTTCTATATTAAATGCTTAAATGTCCTTTTGTGACCTGCTGATTTGTGGGGTGACTCTTTAATTTCACAAACTTGTTTTATTCTCAGGATATATGTTTGCACTTCTCCATAATATTTAATATCACACTCACTCATAAATACTTATCATTCAGTACTATCGGCCATGATGATCTTATTTCACTTTCTTATGGAGATTCCTGGATGCAAATCTAACAAAATGTATTATTTTTTTTTGTCACATTTGACACATATTTTAATTTAAAAATATATAAATGAAATAAAAAGTACAGCTTCATACTCACATAAATCAGCAAAAATAAGTACTTTACCTGTTTTAGGATCTACAGAGAAGTATGGCTGGCCGTGGAGGATGCTGTATACGACTCTAGCGCTGTTTCCATAGGTTGGGTCATCTGCATCCGTGGCTGTCACTTGCGTCACATAAGTCCCTGCGGGGAAAAAAGAGTGGGAAGACATATTGACTTTGACTGCATTTGTTTCCCTCGTGAGACTGGAGTCCCAAACTCTTTGAAGTTCATCAGTTGTACCGAGCAATCTCACCTGACACTAATGAATGATGAATCACAACTGAGGGAGCCGCGGCTAACGGCGAACAGACAAAGTCCCTGACAGAGTGCGATGAGGAGGAGGAGGAGGAGGAGGATGAGTGAGGGGGAGGAAGGATGCAGCGAGATGTGGTTCAGTTTTTCCACTATGTGTTTTGTTTTTGCACATTTGTGACATTAAATAGTGGCCAAGGGTTAAAATAAACTCTTGTGCAACCATTTTATTAAACAGTGCTGCCATTTAGGAAACAAAGGACCATGGCAAGAACAGTATTAGAGTGGCAGTCTTCCAAACTCCTGCAGTAAAGAGGGACAAAATAATTACTTGTTGGAGGTTTGGCTCATCCTCCTTAACCAACTGGCATTAAAAATTCTATTCCATTAACAAGGTCTTTATTTACTATGCATTTAAAATTGACAGAGTCAATCCAAAGTTTCCATTTTGGGAAGAAAAAAAAAATGCCTCATCAGCTTGACTATTTTAATAAACCCAGGAGACACGCTGGGTGTTTCTTGGACAGATGGGGAGACTACATGCAGGCAGGTTGACACTGATGCTGTTACAGGTAAACAGCTCTGTTCTCATAGGTGTCAGTGATAAACTTTCATCCAGCAACCCTTAAAAAACCTGCTGCGAGGAACATTTTTAACCGCAGGATTAGTGGAACAGGAGACACTGACCAGAGGGATGGCATTTACACTCTGGTAAGCTCTCAGTTTGCCTGTAAAGAACTTAGTTTGTATTGAATGAGCTCTGCAGTCTGAGCAGATGGTAACAATGGTATTAAAACATTAGGTGAGAGAGATTAGTGTCTTTATCCATCCTAACAAAGCCACACATGCCCGATTACACGTTCCAGAGAAAGGACTGCATCGTGTTCAACACACATGTGCAACAGATGAGATAATGCATTAACACCTTTACAGCTTAGCAATAAAAAGCAGAACCTTGAGGTATTATAATTCAAGTATATAGGTAACACAGGCACAAAAAAACAATAGCTATGGTAAATAAATGCTCTTCACGCAAAAAAGGAAACCTGAGTGTGTGATTAAGAACCAGATGACATGGACGTCTTCAAAGGTCAATGCTGGCAGACACAACAGGAGAATGCAGACTCGTTTCATAAAATGTAGTTAATCAGACGAACTTCATTAATATTCTTCACATTACAAATTTCAACACTGCTGAGGTGTCACTGTGGAATGCAGAGGAAACCTGACATAAAATACAATGTATGCATATTATGTCCAAAATATAAAGAAACATCAAGAAGAATTAGTGCAATCTGATTTGATAAGGAGAGGGCTTTACATTTTAAAACTAAGTCTGATATTAACAGTTTAAATTACACTTTTGAAGACAATGAGGGAGGATCCACAAATTAATCAAGCCTGAGACTTTTTGTTGTAATTACATTTTTTTTTTCCAGGCAAGCTCTCCGATATCCTTCTTTTACTATCATCCATCACAGTCTCTAAATGATTCAGGGATAAGCTAATTGCTATCAACTCTTAAGGAGCCTGGATTGTTGCCATGAGGGATTTTGTGTTCAGTCATAGTCTTCATTTGCAGCCATTATTGCAAATTTATGTTCAGCATTTCTCTCTCTTTAGTTTTTTTTTTATATTTATTTTCCCCGAACATTAAAAAAAAATCACAGAGGGGTTCAAACCAAAGACAACAAGAACGGTGTAACAGTAAATGAAACCATTGGTTGCAACAGTCTTGCTGTTATAAATATTGATAAAGACTTTATTTTTTTATGATATACAGTGATTTAATCTCTTTTAGTGTGAAAAAACCTCTGAATTATCTTTTGCTTTGTCAACAAAAGAAGCATTATGGGAAATGTTGAGCTACTCATAATGCAGACTGAAATTCAGATTATCTCCACTTCTGCTGCTTTAATTTTGACTATTCATTTCATTATAACGATATGTTCATAATTGAAGACATTTAAATATATTATTTAGTCATCTATTTGCATGCATGCTCCTTGGATGGAATTTATAGGAACTTAACCTCACAGTAGTGTTGAAATAACCTTCGTAGACTCTCCTGCATTGAATTAAATACTAATAAATAAATACATAAATAGATGACTTGTGATTCTGAGTTCTCGCTGGGTTTCGTTGACGTTGTTCCTGCTTTTTTCTCTCTGCTCATCCTCAAGAGATTGCTGATTTAGGAGTTTTGAGGACTCCATTGCAAGACAGATCAAGAGGAACCATTCTCCCTGTGAATTACCTTGATGTGTTCTCCCTGGGGGAGGGTAGGTTGTATAGAGGCAAATCAGCGAAAATTTACTCAGGGGCACAACCGAGAATAGCTTGTTTTCTGAAATGTCAAAATCTGTTGGGAGAAACAGCTTCGCCCCTCTGGTTCTACCTGTGATGCTCCTGATGCTTAACTTTTGTAGTTTGTGGTTCCAAAAACACAGAAATCTGTGCAAATAAGTCTAGTTTTCTCTAACTAAAAAGTCACTGTGGGTGCTAACTCACCGACTGGGGACATCTCAGGAACGCTGGCCCTGTATGGTCCCTCCAGGAACTTTGGCTCATTGTCGTTGATGTCTTGAACCTTGATTACAAATTCTGACTCCGGCTCCAAGGGCCTGTTGGTGTTGATGTCAACGGCCTGGGCTCGTAGGGTGTAGTAAGGCTTCTCCTCCCTGTCGAGGCTCCTTAAGGCATGGATGTCCCCCGTTGTTTGGTCAATTGTGAAAATGGAGCCGGCCCCATCCCCCGAGAGAGTGTACTTCACCGCACTGTCCCCCTTATCGAGGTCAGTGTGCAGCTGAAAGACAAAAGGGGAAAAAGACAGGTTGAGCGCAAACATTGGCACAGATAATGATTCATTGAAAGCACTGGGGAAGAGCTGTCACAGAGCACTATTTTCACCAAGACAGTCGAGGAAACCGACTGTGCATCAAAGAGCAAAATCATGTCTTTACGAAGATCTGCGAAACACTAAGTCACGAGAAAAAAAAGTAAAGTGATCATACTTTCAGAACGTTTCGCGGCTTAATGAGGCTAAATCTCTCATAAATAATGCATTCTCTGAGTGCAATTATGCTGCAGTGATAGCTCTTCAACATCGTGGACCCGTTTCAATTCAGACATGACTCAAAAATCCTCTCCTGCGAAGGAAAAGAGACAGAAGTGGTAAAGAGGTAAAGACCACACTGTGAAAACTGTAGAGAAGATACATTATATTTTTATTGCCATCCTTTGACCATATGACTCTGAATTGAAAACATCACCACTCCGGCCCGAGAACATCTTTGTTAATACAGATCCAGCTCTTTTTGTGCAAGATCAACATGTTCTTGGCTGGTGACACGATGCTAGTTGACACAGTTATGTTTACCTCCTGAGGGAGATCAGTCATGCAATTCAAAGCCTTTTAAATATTTAGGGTCGCTGATGCAATTACCTCCTTATCGATGGGATCAAATTTCTACCAACGCTGTCGAGCAGCGCTCTAATTCAAGTGGACAATAAGATATTTTTAAGCACTGAAGCGGAGGCATTCACTGTAGCCGTTTAACTGGAGAACCTGCTGACTGTGGGCGACATGGATTAATCCATCCGTCAAAAATGCTGCTGAATCTTTTACTGAGTTTCCTCCAATACTACACTTTACAGCAGACTGCAGGCTCAGTTTTTGTTCTGCTAAAACAACATGATTTTAAAGTTTGTTGCTCTGGATGAAAACTTTATAATTTCTCTACTATTTCTTATAAGGATTATAAGGTAATTTTGTGATTGGCAGTTTGCAAAATTTACAATTTAGGGTTTATGTTAACATTCAGTGTCAATGCAGGGAATTTTGTTCCCTGTATGAGGATGTGGGGTTTGATGGGCATGTGGCATCTCTGTCTTAAATGCTGGTGATTTGAGTTCGTCTCTTAACACTGATGTTTATGAGAAGCAATCATAATATTTAGCAGCTGAAGTTCTAACTTTGCTTTCACCCACATCTTATTTACCATAGCCACAACCTTGTTCAACAAGTGTTCATGAATTAGCTAATGACCACACACAGGCAGATTTTTTATTTTGTTGTTGTTGTTGTGGTTAATTTAATTTTATCTATCTTCTTTGCCGTGCTTTGCCGTACGATGCAGCCGTAAAGTCTCTGCAGGTTTTGTTCCGAAATAGGCCGAGTCTTGCAGACATAAGCAAAAAACACACTTGGTGATTCAGTGCAAATTGCCCAGTTCACACAAGCATAGCATTGCATTATGATGATCTTCCTTATGGTGCATTATTCACAGCTATATAAATGAACAGGGATTGTTTTCGGTACTTAAACATACTTTGGTGACAATTATTTAGAAAAAAAATTGTGGAATAAGCACAAAATCTGAAACTTAGAACATTTAGTGTCCATTAAAATAAAGATAACAGTATGTCACTCTTCCATAAACTCGACAATCAAAAATTAAAACAATCTTTAACAAACTAGAGTCTTTAATTTGGTTTTCTAATTGGACTGCTAACGGTCATAGGTTTGTGGTCTTGCATTTTGAAGACTTCAGATTGGCACTACGGTTGTAGCCATCTTGGTTTCTCGCAACGTAAATTGACCATATTTTCAGAAAAGTGTGTAGCTAAGTAGGATTTACAGTCCTACTAATGAATGAGAGATACTGAGCAGAAAGCTGGCAGCTGCTGTCACTTAAAGCAGATGTGCCCTTAATTATAAATAACTCTAAGTCTTAGTATTCAAACTTGTGAGTTCAATTAAAAAGAAAAAAAAAAGAAATCATCTCCCAAACAGTCAGAAATCAGCTGTGCAGACCTTTTTTTCTTCTTTTTTCTGTACTCAGCTGTATACGTGTTAATTTCTGCTTTTAAGTAGGGAATTTTAAAATGGGTCTCCATTTAAATTGACTTGCTTTTGGGGCCAGCCTCTAGAGGCAACTGCAGGAATAGTTTCTTTTTTTTCACACATTTTCCTACCCCAGAGAGCACAGCTGAAGTGATAACAACCCCCCAATTGTGAATCAGTTTCTTACAATTTGCTTGAGGTTATCTAGAGCTCGGGGTAGTATAATTAGTCTATTATTTTAAGTGTCACAATGCCCGTTTAAGGGGTTATCATGCTTTACTTCAGCCAGTGATTGACAAATTGCTCTCTGGAAAGTGTCCTTATAAGAATCTTAATAGCTCTTCACTACAAACACGACCAGCCTACGAGCAAAAAGACAGTGTGGAGTTTATTCCAGGATATTTATTTTAGTTCACGAGTCTTGCCAGCATTTCCTAACACAGGAAGATGAAACGAGGGAGGAAAAAAAAGGAAAAACCTTTTGCTTGAAATGAATTGGAACTGAGAGGGAAACATTGAGAGGGACATTTTTGAGATGAGAAATGTATTTAACGGGGTAGACTTGTTTCAACACTTTCCCACAATTGGCATTGATGGGGGAGTGGTTTTGTGAGTGTGTATGTCCGTGTGTTCTGTGAGCCAATGGCTAATTTGGATGCTGATTGAAGGCAGGTGTGACCGAGTGTGTCTCCATTCTGTTGTCTAATGAGGCTACGTACAGCAAAACTCTCCTGATCTCACCGTTCTGTTTCCTCTGTGTGTGTGTGTGTGTGAGCAGGTAGGGGTTGATTGTTAGATCTGAGCGAATTTCTAAACGTTTAAAGGGCTCTAATTTAGTCTGCCTGCTGTCTTTGTGCAGGCATAGGTTGCATGTTAAATTATCTGGGAAAGGATCTCATTAGTTCTGTGTTCAGATCAGGGTCTGGCCTCAGGTGCTGCAGTTTTAAAGGCAGAGTCGGGGCTTTTCTCAGGGAATGAAGTGTGTTGTCAGTCCGGCTGATGGTGATGGCTCAGAGGACGGCCATCGGGTGACATTTAAAGGTGTCAACAGACTGCGGAAAACAATCCTACTGTTGCACAACTCACATCAGATCTCCTACTGTGAGTCCCTCTTCTCCCAAAGCAGTAGAACAGTGTTTGCCCTCCCTTTTGAGAAATGAGACACTAAAGCAACACCTTCTCAGCATTTCTTATACTGAATAATAAATTAAGCTTTTAAATCTTCCCTGCTGTGTGGTCCTCTGCCCCTGACTGAGACTGTTTGGTCGCCCAAAAATCAGTGGCAAGACTACGAAGTGCTGCCAGGGTTTGTTAAGGCACGGACCTGTTAAACACACTGGAAATGTTAAACACACACTGGATTACAAACATTTACTGCTGTCCGAATAAAACCAAGATATCGAGAACAAATAGCTTGTTCTTCCCCTGGAATAAAAAAAGGACTTGACTCAGGATTTAAACTTCAGCCGTCATCACCACGTTTTCCTAATGTTGGCTTGGAAAATGGACATCTGAGGACGCTGGACAAAAACGGAGATGACGCTGCACTGGATGAGACTTCTGACTGCAGCTGTAAGTAAAGATACGACTGTGTTTGTGGTTGTTTTGTGTCACTTTGAGGATGCATTAACTTATTTGTTTTATTCTGTGGTTCTTGGCGGTAAAAAATACAAACTATCATTTATTATTCTGCTGCTGGCTGCCTGATATTAGCTTTCTGTGTGAGCTTTTAGGGTTGAGAGATAATTTATAATTCATCAACTTTCAGTGGAATTGTAAGTTGACAAATTGATTCAAATCTAATAATTATTTCACTAAATTGTCTTGTCAAGGTCGTAATTAACTTAGAATCTGACAAAATGAGTTAGTAGAGTTTTTTTTTGTTTGTTTTTCATGAGCATCACGCTTTGATTTGTGTTCGCTGCAGTAAATTTTGTTCCACTGCACGACATCGAACAGAGACAGAAAAAAAAAATCTCCTTAAATTATGCTGTGTATTTCTTTCCAAGTCTTAAGAGCACATATGCTAAAACATGAATCCGTCCAAAAAAAACGTGACAGATTCTGTTTTCAATTATTTTTTTCTACTTTCCATTGTATTGTATATTAGGCTGTGCTGCCTGGTGGCTGACTGATTGTACTTTTTGTTGGCTTATTTTTTTCATCTGTGTGCTTTTGTGTGAACTGGATTAGATTTCTGATACCACCATTGTATGATATCACTTCTTTTTACTTCACAAAACTCATTTTGTGACACACTGGAAATCTTGGTAATCTTAAAAAAAAAAAGTATGTTTAAAACATATTTTGATTGTTTCTGCACACAGATGGAATAATGGACCAGGTGAGAGATTTAACTTTGGAGATACTGTTTGACTACAAAAGGTAGGACATTATTCTATTGTGCTCTATTCTGCTGTGCTCTACTACAATTTGCGGTTGTATTGTGTTGTGGTTGGTCGCTGTACCACCTGGTTCCCTTTGTGCTTGCATCACACCTGCTGTGTGGGGTTTTGGAAAATTTTTTGTGGATTCCTCATTTTGTCTCTTCTTAGTAATGGATTTCATTGTCAGGTCATGTCAACAGCCAAAATGGAGACATTTGTGGAGTTTCAATGGTTGTGTTGTTTTATCATTGGGAGACATGGCGTGTTCCTGAACTGTAAATGTGGTTTAATAGATTGATTTCTTTTGGATTTTAATTGCTGGATTCAAAACTGCTGCAATGGTTTTAAGTTGAGTGAAGAAACTTGGGATCGTCACGGTTTCCATGACTGTGATAGCTTTGTTTTTCGAGTGCTGGGAATCTAAAGGTGGTCAGATCTCGGGTTAAAAATGAAATCCAGTTTCTGAAAACATTATTTATACAATAATATTTTACTTGCTGGCCTGCTGCTTGAATGTTGATGAGTTGTGGATCTGTATTATTGTTGTTTTGTGTGTATTTCTGCATGTTTGAATGCATGCCATACTTTTTCCAACTGCCACAGTGTTTTTGGAAACGGCTGCATACTAGTTGTGGTTTTTCTGTCTGGTTTTGTTGGAAAACAGCTACTTTGTCCTGTGAAATCAACTGGGCAGAGAGTCCCCTCTTAATTCAAGTACCCCCATTAGAAAAAAAAAAAAGCTGAGTACTTATTTGAGCGGTAATGATCATCGTTATCTACCATCCTGTGATTCTGTGAAATGGCATGTCTGTGTTTAAGGCTATTGAGCAATAATTACAAGCACAAAGAAATTAGGATTGCAATACTCAAACTCTTCAGAGCGAGAGTGGAATGAGTTTTTTGAAGTGTTATTTGTCTAAAACAGTTATAAATTTAACCATGAACTCTGGTGTATGAATAGGTTTCATAACCCATAGATAAAAACGAGAAAAGAAAATCTAACAATTCTATTTTCTTTCTTTTTTTTTTATAGTTGAGTGAAGTAGAAACTACTCCATGTGGGTGTTTTGGCAGTCAGCAGTATGGTTCAAGTGGTGGTTGTTGCCCTCAGGTGCTTTTCCAGAAACTTTTACTAAAGGTTTGCCAGCTCTAAATAAAACTCTATGCATGCCAGTGTACCATGTTTTAGTTGGATAGTAGCAGGGGTTCCTGCAACAAGAGTAGCTACATGTATTTATTATCCATCCTACTGATTGTAAACTTAGAATCTTTAGAAAACCACTCACATGACATCATTTGCACTTAAAAAATGAAACTCAACTCTTCGGTTGTGTCCTGCCAGACAGATAAAATGTCAGTATCAGTGAGCGCCTGTTTCATTTTTTTTGGCATGATGGAAGTTGTTGCTTCTTTTGCTCGTGTCTCAGCGGGGATGCTAAGACTGGCAGATTGGCTGTTGCAACTGTGCGCTCATAGTACAGTCCTTCATGTTTCACTGGAGTTAGCAAAAAAAATACAGACATCCAGAAAACATCATTCTTGTAAATACCTGCAAAACTATTTTAAAAGAGACTTTCTGATGACCTACAGCTTGAGACTGTGATCGCATTGTATTTCGATGTTCGCCTTATCTTCCCTCCCACTCCTGTTAACACAAACCTTAAACTGAGGCTTTTATTTTGCAGAGCTGAATCTACATATTTCTGCATTCCTGACACCCTCTCAAAATTAAGCATCACAAGCTTTAAAGCAATAAATGTTGCAGGGACAATGCAGGTGTTCACGAAAGTTTCCACCATCTGTGATACTGAACTGCACAAAGGCACCTGACGTCTGAAAAAACAGACTGAAACACTCATTAATTACATTTTTTTTGATAACAGATCAGTCTGTTCTTTTTTAAAAGGCTATGCGGTCATAAAAAAATCATGTAATAATCATCAGATAACAGGCTGGATCGTGCAGTAGTTTTCTCTTTGATGTGGGCAAACTCACATTTTTGTGTCCTATTGAATGAAAAAAAATAAAAGACTTTTATAATAGGGAGCTAATGTTTTGTTGTTGCTTGACTGACAAAGAAAAAAAAAAAATTAACTGGCAGCATATTTTTCCCATTTGCTGTTTATTCAATACGAGTACCCGAGTGAGGCAACTGCAAATCGATTCAAAACTGCACAATTAAAGATGAAAAAGAAATGCAAATGCAAATATAAAAAAAAAGAAAAGGCACATTGCCCCGTTAATTGTAAGTAAAAGTTGACTGATATTAATTAAAAATCCCATTAGTCAAACAATGGTAATCAATTAGAAAAAAGTTATTCATAATAGGCAGCCTGACAAGTGCTTCTTTAAGCCATAAAACAGCCGTCGGGCTCATTTTAAGAGAGAGAAACGCAACCACAACGTTGTGAAACAGTCCATCAAAAAGAAAATAAGTACTTTTGCCAAAGAGAGGAACAAATTGTTCAATCCTTTGTTGTAACAGTTGTTTCCAATTATTAACACATGACCCAACAACAGAGTCTGTGCATGCAGAATTCAAATCGCAGCGATGCTGATAACCTTTAATGTAATTCAAAAAAAAAAAGCAAACTGACATTTGTTTAACATGAAGCATGAGCAGAATGAATGAGTGGCTGTTGACTCATAGAGTCTGCAGAATCATCTGCAGCCGTAATGTGTGTCTTTAGAGTGTTTTTACTTAATTTTTCATGAAAAAATGATAATGTGCAAGTACCAGTTGACATGGCAGCCTTTTAAAAAAAAAACTTCACCTTCCAATTCAAAAAGCATCGTTAAACTTTTTACATTTTGGTAAACGGTTTTTATGCTTTTGTCAAACGGATGTGTCAGTGATCATGAAGCAGGTCAGAGTCTTTCTTGTTTATCTGAACAGGATTTATGGCCCTTTATGTGCATTAGCTCGCCTTCATATGGGCTCAAAGCTGTGTCCTTTTAACGACTCCGGCCTTCTCTCATACCGCCTCCCTGTTTGGAAAAGTTGAGTAGAATGCAGATGATCAACCGGTGAGAAATGTTGTCCAAACAAATATCGGCAAACGCACTACTCAAGTCCTGTCAACACAAAATATTTGTATCGACTGGAGTAATTTAATTACTGATACAGTTTGGGCAAACTGCAGCACATCTGAACTGACTGTGAGATATTCCCACACTGAGGCTTGTGATGTGCCTTGCGAGGAATTCTCGACTCTCAGAGAAGGTGATGTTCCCTTTTTTTTGCTGGATTTGCAGCACACGGCCCCTCATTGGCTATGCAGTAAACCAGCGTATCGATTAATTTGAGCGATTTCAGAGGAGAATGTAACCAACCTCTGTAGAAAATTCTATAATTGGATTGCTGCAACCAGGATTATGTGGAGCACCTCGCAGGAATGCATATGGAAGCCACAACTCTTTGCTGATAGTGAGCGAACATTGTTCCCTGAATGGGCCCGCGACCCAGCGAATGGAAGAACGTTTAGAAATCGGTAAACACTCTGAAAAAGGGTAAGTAGATGCTTATTCATCTCCTCCTTAAGCACAATTAAAAATATGTGCAAATTATGAAAGCCCAACTGGGAGAAAATTTCATTTTCCGGATGCTGCACCCGATATATTTTTTTTAATTTGTTAAAAATTTGTTGAAATACTTTTATCTTTTGTGTTCTAGTTAAAAAAAAACATTCAGTATCTTAATCTTATTACATCAACCCCATACCTTTGCATTAATAAGGTGGAATACTGTTCCATAGACTTTCCATCTGCATTGATGAAGATCTCTAAAACTGCAAAGCAAATCCAAAATAAAGCAGAAATATAGAAATATACGATTCATGACAGGCAGAGCAGACTGTCAGACTGAGCAAAACAAGACCCAAGAACTTTCTGCAACAACCTGCATCTGCTTCTCTGCTTCTTCTTCTCTTCTAACTTACATATAACAGAACTTGCCATGTCCTGCACTGAAGCATATTAAATGAGAAAAATATCCTGGTGCACATTATAATTCATAATTTATAATATGTGTACTCTTGTGTTTCCCTTAACCGGTGCCACAAGTCAATTCATTGCATATTTGTTGTACTTAGTGAATAAATCAGACAGGTTAAGCTCTAGGCAACACATAAACTATATATACATCATACATCTGAATTCATACTTCGTGCTGGTAATCATCATTAATCATCCGGTTTCCAGCTTTGTATGCAACCCTTGCCTGCTGCTGTCTTGAATTTATTCTTATGCTGCTCTTCATTATGAGGCACGAAACCATCGTTCAATCCAACAACCAGTCAAAAAAGTCCTGCCAAACAAGTGGTGAGTAGTTGAAGTTGGCTCCAAGTTTGTGCACCGTCAGGCTGGCGCCATCATGTCACACCACATCAGGGCTGCTGGTTTGCACGGTGACTTTTTACAGGTAGTCGGTGTTGCTGGTGGACTTGATGGAAAGGAAACACTATGTCAAACGCTGTAAGCTTATTAAAGCTGATCGATATTGGCTTGCGAGTCGTTTCTTTGCTGCTGACAGCTCGGAGCTTGCTATCTGAGTTGTGTCATGGCTCAGTCAGGTAATAGGGATGGAGGAAAAAATAAAAATCCTCCACACACACAGGAGACTATACTGGTAGATATGCAATGAAGGAAAACATATATAGGGGTCTGTGCATGTGTGTGTGTGTGTGTGAGAGAGAGAGATTGGGAGGGCAAAATGGGAAAGATACGGCCTTGGGTGTGTGAACACAAGATAAAAAAAAGGTGTTCAGTTGTATTCACCTCTGAAGCTGCATTAGTGCGATTCAGTGATCTGTTCATCTTACGTTCAGTCGTAAACACGCATTCATCAAAAGCCAGACGACTAAATCCGCCATCTACGGATGTTCCGCATAACTCTGGTCGTCGAAATAACTTTTATCTGGATCAAAAAACTCGAGGAACTACTAGGATTCAACAAGTAGCAGCTTTATCAATGACTGAGCTTCCAAAAAAAAGACAGTATTTTATATGTACAGTTATCTTTTCCATAACAAATAACATAGTGTAAGAATGGCTTTTGACACATCACACTCATGTACATGATTGTTATTGATCGCAAAGACCGGAGTTAGAGCCGGATTCCCTTTTCTCATATCACACTTGATTAAACAATATAGTGATATTGATACAACATAAAGAATGCAATTTTCTAGCCAGTATCACAACAATATTGCCCATCAATGTCAAGAACCAAATGGAAAATTTTGTCCACTATAGTAAGTGATACCGATTGGGACATTAACACAACGTTTTTGAAATACGATCCAGGCAATTCAAGGAAAAAGTCCATTACCCGTGAGGACGAAATATATGAAATATATATCGCGTTGGCAGGACAGATGAATGGCATCATTAGCTTTCATTTCGGCTGTTCTTCTCAGAATTTCTCGCAACATTCATCATCAACATACATTACAATTGTAAATGCCCTCAACCTCTTAATATGTTCTAACAGGCAGCTGAGTCGCTGACACACCTCATGCATAATCTTTAGGAGAGCAATCCTTCTAAATTACTTCTCATTTGACGGTGTGTGTTACTTGGACAACAAATTCCTAGATTAACTCAGGGATAAGACCACGAAAGTACCTTTTATGAGGAGTGTTTGCTTTGCAGTGGACACATTTTACATAATCTGCATTTTTTTTTTTTTTTCTGGTGTTCCTTTTCCTGGCATCCAATTACTTATTTCTCTCTTTGAATGTGATTCCTCTTTGATAAATAATTGTATTGACACAAAAGTTTAAGCTCGTCTAATTTCTGATATTGTATGTGACGCATGTTGCATTTCTCATTTCGCTGATTGCTGTATTGTTAATGTCAAACAATCAGCCGGTGCATTAGACATGCCTTATGGATGTCATGGCCAGATCAACAGGATTAGCGTGTGGTGCATTTATTTCAGGCCGTGCGTGTAGAAGCCTTGTTTTGCTGTAGGTCACTGAAGAGACCTTTGCATAAAAACAGTGCAAAGCAATCAAGCTATGAAGCCTGTAATTTTTGAAGTCGCTGTTAATTAACTGCTGCCTTGCAGTGAGTCCCGCTCAAGTATTTTACAACACTTCCCATCATCTTCATAGTGTGTAAACAGGTTTGCTGCTTTTATATCGGCCTCTTTGGGTTTTCAGGCATTTTACAACCGGATTCAAAAGCGTTTAAACCGAACCATATTTAACAGCGTGGAACAAGCTATCACTAGCAAGGCTGGTAAAATTCATATGGTCAGATGATGGAATCTCTCTTTTTTTTGTTGTGCCCGGTGCATAAGTCTTGCTGAAAAGGTTTTTATGTCCTTCTCATAGGTCCTCATTGAAAGATTAAATTGCAGGCCCCACATCGGTAATAAATCTCAGCCAGGTGTGGGGTGGGACTGTGAGGAAGAGCCATCAATAAAAAGAAAGGATGGTCGTTTCCTTTTCAAGCAGGAAGCTTGGGGAATAAACAGGTTACGGGACAAACAGGGCTGCCCTTTCCAGCTAAAGCGGGATGTTGACTTGTATTTAAATGAGCGACCTTTTTGTCTGCAAGTGTGAGAAATTGGCCATTGAAGCATTTCACCACAAACC
This sequence comes from Ctenochaetus hawaiiensis, assembly GCA_029783645.1. Classification (NCBI taxonomy): domain Eukaryota; kingdom Metazoa; phylum Chordata; class Actinopteri; order Acanthuriformes; family Acanthuridae; genus Ctenochaetus; species Ctenochaetus hawaiiensis. Next base: position 3,182,106 of record JAPZDY010000013.1, on the reverse strand, counting down.
GTCACATGCTTTGTATTGCAATAAAGGACACTCAGGAAGTTCCGCCCCCCTCCTTTCCTTTTATAGGTCTTAAGTGTGTCTCTATCTAAATTGATTGGATTTGTCTTTAACCTTCAGTGTGTTAGGGTGCGATGATTTCTCTCTGAACTTAAAGGCTGCAGTGCTGGTGGGTCTTTCGTATAGAAACGGATTCTCTGCCTGCATTTTCTCGCGGAGTATATAACTTTTTTTTAAAGGTATTCTCATACATAACCCTGCACTCCTGCTTCCATAACTTACTGTACGTGCAGCACAAAGAAAACATGGTTTTTGTCTGGTGTCGCTTTCGGTAGCAGAGTCTCTCTGACCGGCAAATATATTTTTTTTTAGACACCATGGGATTCTGGAGACCCAGTTGTCCTTACAGGGATCCAATTACTCATCAATGAGATTGCAAAGGATAGGACTCTGCAGAAAGGCTCTGAGTACTCTCTCCCAGCTCCCTCTGCCTCTCTCCTTTCTCTCCGTCACCTCCTATCTCTCTATCTTTCTCATGCACAAAACTGTAAAAGGCCTAAATCTGATTTCTTACTCATATACAGTGAAGCCTTTGTGTACATTATGCTAACACAAGCCGGCATGAATTATTGCATATTTGTTATGACATTCTTCAAGTTCCATCAATTCATACCAGAGGCACACTGTATGCCATGTTGTCGATAAATAAATAAATACGTGAATAAATAAATAAATAAATGCAGCATCTGTTCGGAAACTCCCAGCTTTGTTTGCGATGATGAGCCGGAGAGAGACACGTCGCCCGGAGATTACACCTTCAATTGCATAATCGTCAAATAAATCGTGATGACTCCTGGTGAAATGACACGTCTTGGACTGATATGTTCAAACCAAGAGTGACGTGACGCTGCAAAAAGATACGCCAGAAAGATATCTGCTGATCTCAGTTAACTGAGAGTGAGAGGAAGCAGCTTGGCCTGACATACAGCCCCGCCGCTAATGGCAGATTTTTTTCTTTCAGATAATCGCTGCTCAGCATAGGAGAGGCCTCGGCATTATCTAATTGCGAGTGCACAGGGTTGTTACATCAACCCTTTTAAGCCCAGTGGGCTTTTAATGCTAATCTGCAATAATGTGGTTGTTGTCAAAAGGAGATTGTCAGAAGTTTCTCGACATGAATGCCTCTTGTATTAAATGTGAAATGTTGGTGCTCAAATGGACTCAATATGTCATCTGTCTCTCTTATTTATTGATTGATTGATTTATTATTTTTCCCCAAAAACTGAAGAAGATGACAGTCAAAATTATAATGTTTTTTTTGTTTTCTTTGTTTTATTTCTCTTATTTCTCTCAGTGGTATTATAACTTGGATGTTTAACATGTATCTCTTGAGTTTTGAGCCTTTTGTTTCTCATGGTGTATGTTTCCTAAATGCTTGGAAAGGGAGGATGAGCAGAGAGATATTCAGTTTTTTTTTTGTGAAACTGCAACTTAACTGCAAGATGCAACAAAATCCTTCATGCTGGACCTTTTAATTGCACCTCAGGGAGCAAAGAGGATAATTAAATAAGTACTTAAAGTGGCAGGTTTTCTGGCATTCACTTCATGTTAAGTGTCAGCCACCTCAATTTGAATAAAAGGAACCTGTTGAGAGGAAAATGTATAATTCTTGCCATAAATGTTAAGATGTACAGTGCGAGTAAAATCAGTATTAATACTTGGCTGTACTTGTTTTTAACGTAATGGCAGTTTTAAATAAGGTTGCATTTATCGATTGTTTTCAAAGTCTGACAGTGAATTCATTTTCGTTTTTTGGTTTTTTT
>JAPZDY010000013.1:3165446-3180019 GCA_029783645.1 Ctenochaetus hawaiiensis | reverse complement strand
ACAGTGAATTAATTTTCTTTTTTTGATGTTTGTGGTCATTTTATACCACATGACGAGTGATAATGCAGAAATTGGATTTTTTTAAATTGCTGACGTTGAATAAGTGCAGGTTTGTTTATAATTAATCTGAAAACAGACCAGAGAGAAAGTAAAGATGATTAACCCCTTTAGTCTGCCCCTCCCTCTCGAATTCCCTGCAGGAGATTAATATTTACTCATTTCTCATATAACTGCACCGTTAGAAGAAACTTTGTCAGTACTTTGAATTTACGTCTGAATGCAACAGCAAAAATAAGAAAAAATGGCAGTATGAATGCTATATTTATGATACTGAGTGCTGTGGCATTGATCTGACTGTACTGTTCATATTGAATAAGCACTTTGAGACTTTGTTCTGCACAGTTTGATGGTGAAATGGACTAGCATCAAGTAGCATTAAATAATCATGTTTTTGTGGCATGCTAATGGATCTTATAAATGTGGCTGTTTACTTCTGCAGTTGATGGAGGTTCAGTGAACTCTCATAGTTGAAAGAGGATGTTGTCAAATTAAAAAAAAACAGCAAGTAAGAATTCACAAAGACAACTAAGAGTTATCATATTGTTTCCAAAAAACATCTGGAGTCACTGCAAGTAACCACTGATGCATTCAGGTAAATATCAGCAGCTGATAGCAGATGGCTGATAGTGTTTCTCTGAGTCTTTACTTCCACCATCACTGGTTTTCTCCCTCTTTCTCACCATCTGCATCTCATCTTTCAGTGGTGGTAATCGGTGGTTGCTGGTGATCGGCAGGCTGTCAGTACCGACACAATTACAGTGTCTGGTTAGTCATGTGAATTAGGTGTAATCAGTAGTGATTTGGCTGTTGCAATTAGAGTTGTCAGTAATGCATTAAATACAAAACTTTTTGAAACATATTTTATAATTGTTGACTGATTATGTTTTGTTTTGTTTTGCTTCGAGTTTTTTTTTTTTTGAAGATCCACCAGTTCAGTAAGATTTCAACATCTTTGGAAGGAAAACATATTTCAGATTTTTTTTTTGGTCTTTCTGTGAGTTTAATTGCACTGGGAGACCAAATAGAAACAAACCTGAAAGCCTGATGAAACACTTCATATTGATCCAGAAACCTCAGCTTTAAATAGCAGCTAACGAGACTTGTAACCACAGATAAACAAAAACTAACTCATTTTTAAACCTGTTTGACTGCCACAAGAACCGCAGTATCAAGTTCCATATATTGGCTAGAACATATATATATATATGTCTCGACATTATATATATATATATATATATATATATATATGTGTGTTTATATTTGTATTTGTTTGTTTTATTGAGTCACTTGATTGTCTGAAAAGAAAAAAAAGAAAAAACAGACAAGCTCAGGATGAACAGCGAACAAGCCTTAATTTTGATCCCTGACATTGACACAAATGGGTCAAATTAAATGGAAGCATGCAATTAACTGTGAGCTTAAATTTACGTACCTCATAAACAAACAAACAAATCAAAACATCAACATGAAAACACTATGCTTTTTGTGTAAACAGAGCGCTTTATACCACAAATATATAATTTTCTTTTGTAAAAAGACAGAGTGGAAGTGGCTTCTTTTATCACCTTGAAAAGGAAATGTTCCCACATCACATCACTCACTATGACATGTTTAACCCATGATCGCATGATCAGAAGATAAATTCTCCATACGGTTCAGATGCTGACTGGCTTCTGCTTTGAAGCTAATTTTTGCAGAGACGATGCCCTGCAGCTGCATCCACCTTTCACTCTGCATGTCTCACCTCATTCTACAGATCACTGTCACCATCATATGAATCACACAAAGCCGACCTGAGTTTGTTTTTCATAAAGCTGCATCACCTCGGGAAACTACAGCGAACAATTACCACCTCAAAAGGATGAAATAAGCAATAAAGAGTTTCCACAAGGATGAGCACGACATCCTGCATGTATTGTGGCCTGTGCAAATTTACCAAAAAGGGAAAAACAAAAAATAAAGCTGTCATATAACCTTGTTTTTGTTTTTTTTGTTGCAAAAAATCAAACAGAATAGTTAAAAACTTAAGTTCATTAATGTTAAAAAAAGGGAAGGGAGGGGAAGAATGTAGAATGTAGTTCTAGAAAGAAACTGATGATGAATCTGAAGAAATAACACTTCAAACAACTAATAGTTACATCTTCCTTCCGTCCAAAAGGCTGCTTTAGTCATCTGTCTGTCTGGAGTCTCTGTAGTCTCAATTCTCCTCATGATGGAAATCATGGTTACACTCTTCAGTGAATACCAGGATGTTTAAAATAACTCATTGTACTGAGACACATGTTCCAGCGGGGTTCATTTATGTGTCTTAAAAAACAAAACTGTTACCATTTTTACAGGATTACACTTGATATTTCTTGGAAAGCGTGTTGTTCTTCCCTCTCAGCCTCCATGCGTTATGTGTTTGACTTTTATCCTGTTATCACCAAAATCGTTTTGAAGCAAACGTTTTGTTTTTTTTCCCCCCTCGAGACTGTCCTGACAAAAGGGGTCCATGGATCTCATCTCCAAACGCTTTTCATATGGCAAAGAATCAGTCAATTATTTTGAAGCAGTGCAGCAGTCCAGGATTAAGTGACTTAGCAGTGCAGCAGACAGCAGCTTCCCTCCCTCCCTCCCCCTGCTTTCAGCCCCAGAGAGTTGCACAAACAGCGTGGCTTGTCAGGGCTGATTGTAGCGGCACTGGGGCAGATAAGTCAGTCTTACTATTATCCTATATAAGCTAGGAGTGCCAAATTACAACTTTAGCCTTAAACCCCCCACAGAATTTACTTATGAATATCTTAAGCCACAGCACAGAACAAAAATCCTTTACCAAAAAAATAAAAATAAATAAAAAAAAAAAAACAGAGATGGCCAAGGTTTGAAGAGGGACAAAAAGAGTGTGTTCACTCCGGTGTGTGTTTTTATGTCAGTTCGAGCTATTGGATCTCTCTCCTGTCTTTTTATTGCTGTCAGCGTCTTCCCAGGCCCATAACTATGATGTTCTGACAGGTTTACAGGGACTGTAATTTAAATTTATTTCCTCCGTGCCATCGATCCTCTCACCACTTCAATGTCGTGTGCGTCTGGTTAGTCTGACATAGAAATGTTGGCACAGCTCCATTAGCATGTATAGATTTTCTTCCAGCGCCCGAGACCATTTGTTCCCTAAAACACCAACAAACCAGAGCAGTTTTACAACAAGACCATTATTAGATTAAAACGGTGAGGCTTAGTTACGGGGTTGAAAAAGAAAAACAGGCACCCTCAGGCAACTGTCTTCAGAACAACAGATGTATTTCTATGTACTTGCATTGTATTTGCATGTTCCAGTTTAACAAAAAAAGACCATTTTCAAACAACAGAGTGACACACTGTTCACATACATTTATCAATAATAAACTCCTTGTGATTTTTAATTTAGCAGATGTTGCCCAGCTGAAATCAGAGTACTTTTAAACTAATTCTGCATTAGTGTTTTTTCCTTCCTTCCTTCTGTTCCTTTTTATCTCCCTCACGTTCCTCTGCTCCCTCCATTTACCACCAATTCAATTTCTCCCAAGCTCCTTACAATGTGATTTATGACTTCTCCTGTCCCATAAAAACTGGAAAAATAAGGCTTTTTTTTTCTTTACCTTCCCCACGTACTGCGGGTCTGACCCCATGTATTCCTCCAGCACAAAGAACTGGTTCCACACCCAGCCCCTCTTGACCCGTTGAAATCCAGCAGCCCCATTCCTCATCGGGCCCACCAAACTCCTGACGTGCTCCCTGTCCGTCCTGCTCCGTCCCAGCGGTTTCGCAGGTGGGCCTGAAGAAAAGACCGAGCCTTCGTCGACAAGAATCCAAAGGAACAGCAGCAGGCAGTTCCTTGTTAGCATTGGCGATCTGTGAGGTTCAGGTCCCCAAAGTTAAAGTCCAGTGATGAGAGCTGAGCCACGCTGAAACGACTTGTGGAGGTGGTGATGGGGACTGGGTGAAGCGAGGGGGGCCAAACCCAAAAAAAAAACCACACTTCCTGGGCCTGTCAGGATCCCACTCAGAGATTTATGGAGGTCATCACCTGAAAGAAGGAGAGAAAACAAATGCAAAAGCTTGAGAGGTTTGTTTTTTTTGCTGAATCCCAGTAAATTCATTACCTATATTAATGCTGTGCTATTATTGTGATTAGCGACAGTTCAGGACTGCCGTTAGCATGCATGGTTATTACATCCAATGGGTATAGGGTGTTAATAGCTTGTTGTTCATGAATACCAATAACCTGGATAGACTTTGCTCCTCCTCCCACCTGCTTTAGTTTTTTACTGCTCAGTGATGGATGATAATTCTGTCATCCTCAATCATAAAAACAGCGTTATGATTATTTGGTGCTGGATAATCTCTGCACTAGCCAGTCTGTGCAGTCTTAGCTTAATTAACACAAAGTCTTGGCTCTTTACAATAAAAAAAAGACTCTATTTATGCTGTCAATTATAAGCAACCGACCTGTCAGTGTAACAACAGTTTCTTGATCGCCCATAAAGGTTGAAAGTCATGCATTATTTAATGACATTTTAATGATGGGTTGCTAATGAGCTTTTATACTTTGCTTCAAAAACCCAGACTAAGTCATTTAAATCAAACGGATCAGAAAGATGTGGGGAAAAAAAGAGCAGTTGTTACATCAGTTGCAGCCAACCATGTAAAGCTATAGCACTATGCATCGACAGTTCATGTGTCAGATTGACATGTGTGCTGTACGAGATGTCACTGCGGATCAGCATGCTCCCGATAATTTCTTTAAGATATTTTGCTTTCTCAGAGACATCAGTCCTGCGAGCAGCACAAGAGATTTGACAAGCGACGGCCACAAGAGATTGTTCTCCCTGCCGCAGTGTGTCATCTCAGAGTCGTGCATTCTGTGAAAGACGCAGCTCATTCAGAAGATTACTAATATATAATCCAGCTCGCAGACATGCAGTGGAATGTTTAATTTATTCCTTCTTCCAATATGTTTTTTTTTTTATGTCTTTGCATAGATCAGTGGAAGCACCAATGAGCTGTAAACATTTGCAAGATTTAGCATGTCACAGCGCTGTCACGTCATTACTTTTTTATGTTCTCTTTTTCAGTTTCAAGATAATACAAAGGAAATAATACAAATACATCCCCCCATCTTGAAACACCGACTATGTAGTGATCTGAAAATTTATCCATCAGTTTCCATCTTAAAACAGAGAATATGCATGTAGCAAACTTGTATGTGTGAGTGCTTTCATAAAAACACAGAAATTATAGATTGTAAAGTGACACATGATTACAAAAGACCAATTAAGTCGCCTAAATTCTCGGGTTGATTGAATGTTCAGAAGAAGAAAAATATTCAATTGGTTGTTTTCAGGTGAGATATGTTTGGACAGGTAGCTCATTTTCTAATTAAGAGGACTGAAATAGGTATTGTAATTGAACAATCACTCATTAGCCTGAAGCATGGGAGGAGAAAAAAAAAACAAATATTACAGAACCGACCTAATTTGTTAAGCCTCATTCATTATTGAGCAAACAGCCATTGCACTGTTGCCGTTCACACCTTGTTTGCAACCATGACCAACATATCAACAGCCAAACATTTAGCTCTGGCTTTGTTTTGAGCCACTTCATTGCACTGAAAACAAGAGACGGGAACCACAAACGGTTGAAATGAAGAATGGCGCTAATGGTTTCCACACCTGGTTTATTGTTCCTCTCTCCCTCCTAATGCACTTATAAGCTGTACAGTAATGGAGGACAGCGTGCCTCTAATTTCATAACCGGAGCCCTCATTGACATCATTGTCTTTGATTAATTATACAGACTTGGAACATGGAGCTTCAGAGGGAGATTACTTCAACAAGGTTATGCCGTGCACCCAGATCCATTTATTCTCTCTGTCATCACAGTATCTTAAAAGTCAAAACTGATCTGCAAAGTTCTTCGCGTAAAAATTGGCAGGAACTATCCCGACACGGGTCAGACATGCCTTTCCCCGCAGGTCACTCCTCATTTAGCATCGACATAATGGAAAATGACTGTTCCCATAATTTTTGCAAAATCACGCCTCTGCCACTGTATGGCCCTGAGAGCGGCTCGATGCATATTTTATTAGATAAGTTCATTAGCATGTGTCGGGCTTCGGTTGTGAGCCTTGACCCAAGCGTCTACTTCAGATAACACATCGTAGCGGGCTGACAGCGTTCTCACACATCACCTTCAATAATCAAAGAACATATGGCTAGCCGATCTGCCGGTGCAGATTACCACCCACGAGAGACTCCCACAGAAAGTTATTAGTCGTCAAGGCTGCCATAAACATGACAAACAAATGAGTAGGCATTGACTTCAGAAATAGAGGGGAGAAATTAGTCATCTGGATCAAGTTCTTGTTTTGCATACACTTCATTTCCTGGTAGATATGTGGGCAGATATATCCTTTCTTTTAACAGCTGCATTGTTTTGCACCGAGCACCAGCGTGTCATTTAGAGACATAAAGAAGGCTCAGTTGTTTTGATGAGGTGATGTACCTTCACACTCATTATTCAGATTGAAATTAATGCATCATCAACAACTTTTGAAACAGAAACTGTTTGAAAATTTAAAACTTGAACTAGTTATGACTGACTCATGACACGCTAGCTTCACCAGGCAGAATTTTTCATGGCGCCTCATTTTTGTTTTTGTTTTTTAAGTAGTTCTACACAGACTTTTTTGTTCAAGAAGTTTGCACCCGCTAACTTGAAGGCTATGGTAACATGCTATTAACCAGCAAAAATACAAGGGCGAAAATATGTTTTTAGGAAACATCAATGGTCATGTAAAATATTGTGGTTTTTCTGATTTTAATTACTACTCAAAAATTTTATATTTCTGATCCAAACTGAATTAATACTGATTTGTATCATGCTTTAACAATAGAAAAAAGCAAACAAAAAACATTGAATTTACATGCAAACAAAGCAGGTGCAATTTACCGCATGGAGGAGCAGCTGTAGTGCAACCATGTATAAAACATAGCAACAAGATTATATGTAATTCACTTGTTTCTCAATTATTTAACACACACACATATATATATATACACTACCAATGGCTTAATTTCTTAATCTCATACAATTTCTATCAAAATTTGTTTCAGCAAATAGGCTTTTGTAACAACATATTCCTTAAATATTTCCTTTTTGGTACAATTTTTAATCAACTATTATATTGTTTCAATACAAAAGTGTTTGTCATTTAGTTCTACAATTTAACTGCAATTACATCAAAGGTAACATATATTTTGAATAATAACCTGTAACAATGTAGCAATAATCATCAGTAAATAGAAAAATGACCAGATCCTTTAAGTACCGTTAACATTAACATTAACATTTAATGAAGCTAACATAAGTGCAGTTTAAATATTGATTAATATAAAAGCTGATTGCATTAGTGTTTGCAATCATTTCAACATCATATTTTGCCCTTTCTTTCTTTTTTCCCTCTATTTTTATTAATTCGATGCACTCGGCCAACAACCAGTAGTGATCTGTAACTAAAGGAAAGAAACCAGACTCTGTTATTTGTGTCTCTGCACATACATGAAACGACGAGCAGCATTATAGCACAGACCTTTTCGCTTTAAACACTAAAACATAAAGAAGTGTCACATATTTTTTTTTGAAATCCAGCTCTGTCACCACAGCGATCAAAAACAGTGACCTCAAACGAACTTCAGCTCTGACGGCTAAAGGAAACACGTGCACTGAGGCTGAGATAAAGGAAGGATGAAGGAAAAGAAGAGTATTAGTCAGGGGAATCAGTGTGAAGACATTGTTTTTTTCCGCTGCTAAAGCCAAAGATGACTGTAATATCATTGAAACCCTTCAGGGGGGAAGAGTGGGAGGAGAGAAGTGTAGGTGGAAGCAATGTAATGAAAATGGGAGTAACAACACAGCTGGCCAGTCAGGCTAAATTATCAAAGAACACCTCAAGCGTAAGTTTCAGCACAACCAGAGTAATGAATATTGAATAAAATGGCTCTGTTAGTTACTCAGAGACATTTACTCATATAGGACACAGTTTGGCTTCCTTTGTTCTGTTGGCTCGGCAAAACACTAAGTGTTTTATTGCTGTCTAGATATAAAGCAATGACTCTTACTGTTTTTTTTTTTCATTTTCTTTATATGGGATCCAGTGATGGGCTGCTTGCATTAATCCTTGTGCACAGAAGCTGTAAGGAGCACAAACCTTGGCTCCCTGAACAACAGAAACATTAATATGGCCTGATGAGTCATCTCCCCCTCTTTCTCTTACATCCCTGACACATTATGTTAAGGGGGAGCCAAAGGATGCCTTCCCTCCAGTTATTTCTAGCTAGCTGGTATATATTTGGTGGTGAATATGAAACGCCGTGGGCAGTCACGCCAGGAATATGATGAGATTTTACTCGGCCCAAGTTGCCCCTCCATATGTCGGTGATGCTGTTATACCTACAATATAATAATAATGTTCCAATCATTATAACTCCCTCCTACACTTCAGAAAAGAAGAAGCTTGGTTAATGTTAGCTTGCATTAATTAGAAGTTCTCTCTGTCTTTGACGAGGACTACAGATTTCTTTTTGTTTGTTTTTTTGGTGTATTGATCGCCGTTTCTCTTAAATGTCCGCCCTTATCTTTGTTTACGCATTACAGGGGTCTCAGCCATCAGCAAAACACTCTATTAGCTACCTCACTGAAGAACTGATTCAGCCTTAAATAACCTTGGTAAGCTGAAAAGAGATGATAACACCATTAAACGCTGGCACTGAGTCTTTTTTAATTCATGAGTTCGTCCCGTTGAAGACCCCCCTCTTTTATCTTCCATTGAGTTCATTAGGACATTAAGACAGTTGGCCAAACACTTCCTTTTAATAGTGACAAATGACAACTTTTCCAGATGCCCAGGCAATTTTTGTGATAAATGTGCCTAACGCTTAGTTTACTTAAGTGCTTCGTCGGCAGGACCAGACTGGACAGAAACTTTGCAGAGGGTTTTTGGTCGTGTTGGAGAAGCTGCTGAGCAAATAAAGTTTTACTTGCTGCCAGTTATGTATTGTTAAATGAAATCTGGACGGCAGAAATGTTCCCCTTAAGACATGAATTGCTAATAATAGAAAGTAAATTAGATCAAAATTAGTTACAAATGGCATCTTCATATAAATAAGTTATGTACAAATTTATTACCATTTATTGGTATGCAATTACAAATACACCATTTTAAAATAATGTTTCAGCTACTGATGTCCTAAGCTGATTCTAGATCATTATATTTGGACTGACCTGGTCGTATTTTAAAGATCCTGTATCTGTTTAAACAAAGCTGGTCAAAATAATTAACACTGTTAGTAATTAAATGGACGTGAAAAGAAAAGTGCAACCTCCGAGCAGATGTTTCCCCTTGTCAAAGATGTTTTGTAATAAAGAAACTTGTTAAGTGTTTTTTTTTGTCTTAACAACTCTTTTGTTTGATCGTAAGTATTAAATCTGATTAAGGCACTCGATATTAAAGAGCTTTTTAGTTTCAGGAATGTGTTCGGTGTTTATCATTGAATCTGTGACAAGCGACTGTCAGAAAACAGAGTCTGGCAATAAAAGCAAACACGACACAGAGAGGATTTTTGTCACAGTCAACAGATGTCAACTGGTGTTTTTTTTCTTAAGTAAAATGCCTGTCACTCCATCATTCCTATATTTTCACTTTGACGCCTTCCTGCCAGAGACAACAGTGTAAATCTTCCACAAACCGGCTGAGTGCTCGTTTTCATGAACAGAAATTATTCACTGATGTGATTAAAGAATGCAAACCTTGTTTCATTGTTAAGTATAATTAATGTTTAAACTTCATAGAGCAGAAAGATAATTACTGCAACACATCATAATCATTTTTTAAAATAAATTGCACCACCGTTTTACACAAATATTACAATTGTTAGGAAAACCAGCGGGGACTCAAATCTTTTTATTTTAAACTTAAGTTTCCTACATCCTGATGATCCAGTGCTCAGTTCGCTTTTATCGTGTATTTGACATCTGAGGTTTCGATGGATACAAATATTCAGAGTTGGGAGACATGCCTGATCTCATTCTGGAGCGGTGAAAGACAGGCAGCCTCCGAGATGAAATGAAGCAGCCCTGTTGCCCCAAGGCAGCTGTGGAGCACCACTGGTGCTCAGGCATACATCTTCAAGCATGTGGGCCTCCAAAAATGTTTGACCCTCTGGTATTTGACCGTTTTAAAACAGTGTTGTGGGGACTCTTCTCTCAGTGAGGAATCGGCAGTTCATCACAGACCAACACATAATAATTACAGGTATATGCGTAAATTGAAAACAAACAGATTTTAGAGAATCTGTTAAATGTTGCAGCTGCATGGGTGAAATAAACACAACTTGATAATGCAAACAGAGTGGAGAGCTGCATTAATTAAAGTGAAGCACATCAGTTTGGTAACACATGTCTGATGGTTGAGTGAAGCACAAAGCTGAAAGGCACACGGTGTAAAGAGCCTATTACAACGACTTTGTCAAAGCAGCTAACAACTTGTCTAATTTTGTGACAGAGAAATCCAAATTTTGTGAGAAATAAGTTGGCTACTACTTAACAGTTTTCTCAAATTTTCCTTTAAGGTGCCTGCAGAATTTAAAAAAAAAGAAAAAAAAACTTTCTTGGATGCTGTTGTAACCCTGAATTACCCTTTCTAATATCATTAAAATGTTATTACTGCAATTTAGGAAAAAAAAACACTTAACATTTGATTGGCTTCATTAGTTCTTTTTTTTCATTTAGGAACCCTTCTTATCATCGAGTCCATGAACTCCCTGAGATGTCATTCCACCTTTAATATAATACAGTGCTGATAAAATGAAATAAATTGGCTTTGTGTTCCACTGAACGAAGGTTGCCTCTCTGTTAGAAACTGAACTTTTCCCCCCTGAAGATATGGAAGGCTTAGCGGTGGAGACGAAACTGGCCTGAGGCGATGAAGAAGCGCGGCACTGACTCAGCATTCCCCAGCGTGAGCACGTCTGGATCCCCAGCCAACAAAAAGACTGTGATGCAACAGATATGGCTCCGACCAAAAAGGTTATGATTGAAAAAGGAAATAAATATAAAACTAAATGCAAAAAGATATTTTGTGACATACTGCACACAAACAAGAAAAACCCTAAAGATGGAATAGCTCGAAAACGGATGCCTGACTCCCGTCGTTTGAGTCAGAGCTACTGCTGCTCTGTGATCCGAACTGAGCGAAGGTACATAAAAATAAAAGGTGTGAATGTGCAGACCTGTCGGCACTCAGCTTGACTACGAAACCTACAAGCCAATATCGACTGCAGGGGGGATTCTTGCTTAAGCTGGGTGTGCAGTGAAAACTCAGATAGCCCCTGCTGCTTCGATTTAAACTGAAAAAAGACCGACTTTATTGCCGAGTTTTGAACCCTGTTGTTTTGTTACATTGTGTCACATTAAATTTCGCTAAAGGCGATGCCAGCTATTGACATCGGAGGCTATAAAAGGCAAGTCAGATTATAACAAGACAGATAGCATTGAGTTAGCGGTCAAGCACCTGTTCTTTTTCCGGGTGGAAAAGGAAGATTAACTGCACAGCCACACAAAACTGATCTTAATCGAAACATTTTTTTCTCTGCAAAGAGAAACTGGTCTCAAAAACAGTTTTACCTTGGGTTCTTGTCATTATTGCTAAATTACTAGTTAAGGCCTATGATCACTTTATAACAAAAAACAACCTTTCGAAGGCCTCCAAAATATTCATATGTTGTAAAATGTTTTCCTAATTCTACAAAAAAACAACTTTAGCTTCTCTTTCTGGAGAAAAAAAATAATTATCTGTCAGTCAGTGGATGAGGATGATGGTTACTAAGCATGTGAGTTAGTCAAACATAATAATTTGACTTTTCTGCTACAGCAAGTGTTGCAGACATGCACTGATGTTTCACATCCCCACTAAATACCAGAGTCTTACCAACAGCTCAGTAACAATGAAGTTGAATAACATGTCTTGAGCTTCCAACATTGTAGTCATTAGAAGTTCCTGCATCGACAGAGCCACTGTAAAGGGCCCTCATCATTCCAAATCATCTCCTAAGTTACTAAATTTATCAGCATCAGTTGTCCTCATGCTCTGTGATCCTCTAATATTTAGTACATCAACTTAAGTCATGAGTTAAATCCTAAAATAAAGGGAAAAACTGAGGAACAAAAGCATCATTTAGAGGTTTTGTGTGGTCCTTTACACAACACCTTTCCACTATTCACGTCTTTTTTGCATCTGCCTAATTTTGATTACACACTTAGCAAAAGGAAGACAGGGACTTGATATATTATCGGTTCTCTTCCTTTGGATGGTGGTAATGATGTAAGCTATACGGAGAAAGTTATTAGATTCAAACATCAAAAGCCATCAAAAGCTTCCTGGCAACAGAACAGGGAGAGCCGAGCAGATAATGCCGTCCGTCAGAAGACACGATTCACAAGAGCTTGATTAGATGTGTCAGAGGCAAGAAATGAATAGGTAAAATAATGACAAATACTGCAGCAATGATGCAAGTAACAGCACGGAAATAAAAAAAATGTATGAAGAATCAGGTGCTCTGCTGTTGTAGCTCACTTTCAGTCTGCTCAGCCACCTTAAAGCCTTGTTTCGAGCCATTTTTATTGCAATAATGGAGCTGATCTGACACAGATAATTGATGTTGTCATTGTCAGATTGTACAAAATAACTGTTTCCAGTAATTTTAAGTTTTAATCGAGGCCTTTAGTTGGTACAGTGCATGCAGAATTTTAAGGTAGTTTGCTTATTGTGACCTTCATCAGTCGATTGCACAGCCGAAAAACAATTGACGCACTGCAAGTTGGCCTCTTTAATCAGAGATGAACAGCTTTCGCCCATTACAGCTGTTGTCTTCTTCTAATTACCCTGATCTAATAAGTGCATTCGCTTGCTGTGACAGACATATATCCCAAACTATTATGACTGTCATTATCAGGGCCCAGCATTTTTCAGCCAACGCCGTTCTCATTTTCCCTTAATTAGACATTGCTAAATGTTAACAGATAAAGCTTGGGCGAGCAAGTCAGTCTGCGTTTAGATTTACACCCAGGCTGAGCAGATGGCAATAAATTAGATATGAGAGAGAGAGAGAGAGAGAGTGAAAATGGGCCCAAACAATTCCTGAATTCCTGTTTAATGATAACAGAAAAAGAACCTGCCATGTTTGCTTCTGTGGGTTTTTTGAGGGGTGACAGTCTCTATTCTAATTAACATTTGTGGAGGTATTATGGGTAGTTTCACCTCTCCCCAACTCCCTCCCATTGTCTGTTATTTAGTTTTTTAATTTGCTGTTATGGTTATATCTTTCAAAATCAGTGCTATTACGCCTGTCTGCCTTTTTATCTACTATTTTTTTTTCTTTTCTTAATATGGAGATCAAAAGGTTTCTAATAGCAGCGTTCACATTGGCCACAGCCTCCTTTTGATGAAATGGACAGATAACTCTGGTTTCACACCAAAGTGATAATACTCTCCTCCTGAGGATGGTGAAGTGAAAAATAAAATACTTGCAAGCATGTGTTGAATAGAATTATTCAGCTGTTCACTTTGAGCACACACACACACACGGCTCCATGAATGGTAAGCTCCTCAGCATTGTTATTCACTGAAGCTTAAATGGAGCTAACATCTTCACCTCTGCAGTCGGCTGAATACTAATGGCGTCGGCTCAAACTCTGTGGCGGCACAAGTATGTACGTCTGTCTTTAACGCCATGAGAAAGGTGCTTCTGCTCTCATTCTGTGTCACAACCGGTCAATAACGCAGGCGTTGAGGAGCAACAGCGAGTTTTGCAACCGTTTGCGGTGATGTGATGCAAAGTTCTCTCCTCATTTGAAAAGTAAGTACAGAGTTTAGTTCGTGCTGATTAGATTTTCTCAAACTTGTGTCGAGGTGTTTCTCTCCTTTTGTTTACATTTTCCTCCCGGCTGTAATGACTGCAGTCGACGGGGGAAATTCTCACCCGACGAACGACCTATTATTTGATTGTTGGAGACAGCTTTAAAAAGTGTGTGTGTGTGTGTGTGTGTGTGGAGGCTTAATTAAGTGGCTCTGGTGCTGTGTGGACTCATCACTTCTGCGGTTGGAGAAAAGCTGAGAAGTGAAATAAATGAAGTCCTTTTGGAACGAACTGTTGACAAACAATGTGGCGCTCATGAATATAAAAACGCAGCACTTGACGTGATGTGTGACAAATGGCTGAGTGAAGTACAGCAGATTCGCCAGCTCCCATATCTCTTCATTGTTGTGATGCAAGTAGTAGGGAGTGAGTCACTGCCATCACTGCTATTACTGCAGTGAATTTGAATAATTACACACAATATGAATGAAAGCCTCACTTTCAGTAAACAAGAACTATGTTCAGGAATTATGTGGATGCATTAATCATGATGTTAGATTAAATATCATCTTATATCTTGGA
>JAPZDY010000013.1:3154625-3165346 GCA_029783645.1 Ctenochaetus hawaiiensis | reverse complement strand
GCATCACAGTAAACCAGAGGTTTCCAAACAATTTCCACTTAAGATCCAAAAAAGAAAAGAATTCAGTGGTTCCCACAATATGAAATCTCATTTCATCTCCATTTGTAAGCTACAAAGAACATAAGAAATCATAATATTCAAATGCATGTATCATTATATCCATATAACCAAAAAAAAAATGTCATTCAGTTTTATGCTGAGCTTTGTTTACAGTGCGTTTGACACATTTTTGGCATGTAACTTACACTCACAGTTAAAAGTATAATGGATTGGGGGGGATTCTGTGACCATGACTGTTCAAAACAAACACATAGAACATTTCTTCATTAGAATTAAATAAAAAATCTGTTTTTATGATGGTGACACAAGTGTTAAAGAGCATTACTGTGACCGACTATGACCGAACAAGATAACATTAAATCCAGAGGTGATTCAGGAGGCTCTCTGATCTTTTACACAATAAAAGATAGTTATTATTAAAAAAAATATTCATTCCTCATTCTTAAATAATACAGTTAGCACCTGTGTGTCGCTAAACCCGCTATAGTTTATCATCTTCACTCACAATCAGAGATTCTGTTTATCTTTCAGTTTGGACATATTTTTCTGATCGAAAATGTGTGTGAGACACTGGCAGTGTGCAGGCCTGCCTCACACAGAGGTGTGTGTATGTGCAGAGCTGTGCAGTGCCTACAGTTAAAGTCATTATCATAACCTTTGTTTATTATTGTGTTCTGTGTTTCCATTTGCGTATGACTATGGATTGGCTGTTATTGATGGATTGATTATGAAGATTTCCTTGTACATCTTTTCATGCACATTCGTCCAGAGTGTTTAACTTTACTATTTTATTCAAAATACAACCACATTAGTCTCTTTTTCAGAACAAGATTCATCACCATGGTTTTTCTATTACCACAGTAATCTAAATGCAAATTTTTACCCGTCCCTTTTTCCACCAGGATGATGCTCCTGGCACAGCATGTGCAGCAGAATTGAGATGTGTTTTTATCCTTCTGTTCTACCTGCCTTGTCTTGAATGAAGACCGCTTATCATGTTTACATATTGTTAAATAATTACAATAATAACTTTATCCATAAAGCACAACTCACACGGCGAGTGCAACTAAAAACTGCTTTACATCTGTAAAGTAGCAGCAGATGTCTCGCAAATAAAAGATAATAAGATAAATTAAATACAATTACACATGGACACGTGCACACAGACACAAAGTAAAATCAATTCAAATAATGATATAGGTTTATCAGCTGAATACATCAAAGCTACTCAAATGAAAGCCTTATAAAATAACTATATTTATATTGTTTTAAGCCATCAGCCGAATGGGAGAATCTGTGAGCTTTTCCTGAGTCAGGGGACAAAAACACAGAAAATAGCATCATTATACTTTTTTGTTCTGCTTTATGGCACATTTTTAGTCGACCAGCCAAAGTGCAATTTAGGGATATAATTTCAAAAAAGATCAAATGAGATAAACAGTAATACTGCTAGTCTAGTAAAAGATTTGAAAAAAAAACTAATAGCAAAAATCACAATGACGAGCAAAATCACCAGAGCACCTATGATCATCTAAAGATTGTACAAAGATTTATTGACAAGCCTTAGAAGAAGACACTGCTAATCAAGTCTACTAGAAATAAATCATGATTTAAACAAAAAAAAAAGTTTATTTTTTGTGTTTCTTTAGATGTAAAAAGTTGTAACGGGGGAATAAATCTAAAATATTAAAATGTGGGCCGCCGTTTAGCTCAGTGGTTAGCGTGCGCGGCCCATGTACGCGAGGCCCAGTCCTCCGCGCGGCGGTCGCGAGTTCGATTCCGGCTCCGACCCTTTGCCGCATGTCACTACCCCCTCTCTCTCTGTCTCCCCCTTTCAACACTGTCCTAAACCAATAAAGGCCAAAAAGCCCGAAAAAAATATTTAAAAAAAAATATATATATATATATTAAAATGTGTCTTAGTTGAAGTTTCTCATTTGGATTTAAAGCACAAGTCACAGTTAAAGGTAACGTCAAACTTTCTTTGCTTCGTGCTTTGGGTTTATGGCAACTTTTTGTACATAGACATTGAATTTTTTTGTTCTTTTCCATCAATGATGAATACCTCAGTTTTGTTCCCGTTAAGTTGCTAAAAATTTTGTGAAATCCACATATTGATACTGTCAATACAGCAAGACAGTTTGTGAAAGGTGCGTGTTTTTCAGATGTGTTGAAGATATATATGTGTGTATCGTCGGTATAGGAGTGAAAATCAATCCTGTGCACTCTAATGATACTCGGCAGGATGTGCAGAGTACAAAACTTGTACAGAATGGACCCACGGGGAACGTTACATATGGCTTCAATCTTAGAAGACAGTGACTCACTCAGGGACATCACATAGTCTCTCCAAGTGAGGGAAAAAAAACAAAAAAAAACTTGAACTAGCTTCGAACTGTGCCTGAGATGTTCAAGTTGATCAAGTTGAGAGCGGCACTCAGCTCCAGAGGGACAAGAAGTGATATCTTTCCCTTAATCGCAATTCATTCTGAGGTGATTTACAACAATTTCCAAGGCTATTTCGGTGCTGTGAGGAGAGCAGAAGCCAGACTGAAATACCACAAGAGGTTCAGTTTGATTTTAGATAACAATTTAGTAGCAAAGACACCAACTTTTCTCCTTCCCATGAAATGTAGATTTTTAAATGAGCCTCAAAATTATTTAAAAGCTGAAGATCCGCATTTGTATTCTTTTGAAGAGGTTTAACAATTGCTGTTTTGAGAACTACAGGGAAAGTACCTGTGAACAGGGATTAATTTATGATTCCTGATGCAAAATCCTCGAGACAACCGAATGCTGGTTTAAAAGACCAGGTGGGAAATGAATCAACATCAAAAGTTCAGCTTTTTAAGATCATTAACCACTTTCTCTGCCAATGGTTGAAAATGTTTTCCATCTGTAAGGAAGCGGGGGAAGCACTGCCTCAGAGCTGGGACAGGGAATAGATTCTGTGCAAACATCTGGTGTTTTTATATCTGACAAGACAGAAAAAAATCCTGACAATCAAATGTAAGGTTAAGCAGTCTGAGTTTTGGGTTAAGACGGCAGCTCATACAGAAGAAAAGAGTGGATAGATTATAATTTTCATATATTTTTGAACCAATTAGATGTTTAAAAAAGTAGATTTTGACCAGTATTGCTGTTTTCTTTGTTGTAAATTGTTGTTTGTTCTCTTAAAATGCCTGATGCACTTCACTTTAGATATGTTTCCAGTCGTTCTTCCTTTCTGAAACTCTTTTTTTTTTAAGTTAACAGATTTCTGCTGTATTCCAAGGTGTTTTTTGCTCTGAGGGAATCTGTTTAATTTTAACTGACGAGGTGATAGCAAAGCCTTGTGCACATGTGATGATGAGGTCTAGCGAGCAACCACAGCTGTGAATTGGTGTCTCTACATGTATAATCTAGTGAACAGAGGGTGCAAAGATATTTCTGCAAGCACCACACTGTTTAAGGGCTCTACAGACAATAATGACAAGGTTAAGTAAGTGACTAAGAAATAAAACCAAGGGGTGATGCTTCTATAAAAGTAGCTGCATCAAAAGTTCCATGTTGACTTCAGTGGTCATGCTCTTTTGTACAGGAATTGCATCACACACATCATGTCTTTTTTGGGAAATTGTATTTAACAGGCAATTCTTATTGATGGTAGTCATGATTGGAAAAAAATTAGAGACATAACTCGTCTGATCTTGTCCAGTTCTTTGAACTATGTCGTCAAATTACAGGCATTTAGGACATCTGTGCACGAGGGGAGCTGGTGGCCTGAATAGAAGAAAGCAGCTTGGACACAGGAAATGACTAAGTGTTGTGCCAGTGTGTCTGTCTGGACATGTGGTGGTGGACAGTCACACAAAAGCAGCATTAAAAAGCTTTATGAAATAAACTGTGTGTTAAATATGTGCAGCTGGTCTGCTGGAATGGATACTGTCTCATGATGAAAAGACTGGGGACTGAAACTATGCATTGTGCAGACAGACTGGAACCGGTCTGGCTGAAGAACCACAGTCTTTGTTAAAGAGAAGAAATAAGACCGGAAAAAACAAAATCTGCTTGCTGCAGTCAGTCAGTGAGCATGTAGAGGAGTCTGATTAAGTTTTTAATGTTTTGGTGGTTAAAAGCGTCATTGCAGTCGATGAGGTTAATAACTTTTGGGCAGAGGGATGAAGCTCAGGAGGCTGGAGACTTTTCCAAAGACAAGATGACACAATAAACAGCAAACGCAGGACTTTTTTTGTTTAATTAGTACGTTTGATAATGTTTGTCTGCCTTAACAGAACTAGTCAAAGTCAGCTATGTGAAACTGAAGGGTTTCGAAGGAGGAATCCTTTGAACAATCCCTGAGAGATGATTAATAAGGAGAATAATAAACTAAAGTAAACCACATTATTAAGAGAAATCAGCAGCTGAGTTACAGATTCATGATTTTTACCCTTCACAGTTCCAGATGTTAATTTTGAATGTAATCCAATTACTGTTTTCATCATCAAGGCTTTTTGAAACTTAAAAAAAAAGGAAAGGAAAAACTTATGTTTGAATATAATCCTCACTGCATATACCATCTGGACTTAAATTGAAGCTCTGCAGAGATTTTCTGACTGAAGGTGTCAGCCTGCCTGGTGATTTTCATTGCACGGGGAATGGGAAAACACACACACACACACACACACACACACACACACACACAGCGTGATGCCACAGCTATCCTGGACGAGCTGATATGGACTGGTGGCAGTGAAAGGCTCATCATTCCTCGCCTTCCTTCTTGCCCCCGCCATCAATTTCTCCTGCATGGATATAGTCCTGAGTGACACCCAGTGAGTTGATTTCTCCTATCTCCACTCTTTCCCAGCACTGTAAATACATCCATATAGCGCAGGAGCTGAAACGTGCCTGTCCTTGTGTAACTTTAAACCAACGTGTTGGTGGTCTGATACCGATAATCTTCCTCTGCATGTTGCCACATTGGCATTGCCACTCGATTGTACTCCATCACTGTGGTCAGGGACGCCTGCTGAAGCCTTTTGTATCATTTCCTATTTGTTGAAAGAGTGAGGGTTGCAGTAAACTTGGACACACATCGTTCATTTCTTCACTGTCCCTCAAAGCTTGGTGGTGAGACCTTCATGAAACTAAAATACAAAGCTAACCTGCAAAACAATGATATTGTACAATCTCCGATAATTAATTACATGAACTTTTGTTGTTGTTGTTGTGCAAATATATTTTAGTGATAATTGTGTTTAGAAGTGCTTCAATAAAATTGGATCAAGTCTGGCAAATAAGAGCTGAGAAATTCTACGAAGGATACATACAAGGTTAGTTTTTAACAATCAAAATCTAGTATTCAGACATTTCAACCTGTCTGCTGAGATTTATAGTTAGGGTGAGATTTTGCTCACAATTGAACAACTGAACAACAACTGAAATTCAAAACTTTCCTGGGTTAGACCTCCACAGTGAAAAGTTTAATGAGAAATTATCAATTTTATTTTTTTGTATGATAAAGAATTTTTCCTCTTTGTAAATGTTTGTTGCTTTACTTTCCTAAGAAAGTTGTACAACTCTTTTATTGTGTCACCAAGAATTCAAACTGGCCTTGTATATTTTGCTTGTTGAATTTGAAAATTGAAATATTTTGAAAACCCCTCAAGGGTCCTCAAGTAGTTAAACTTTCAAAATATTGACTATTTCCTTTAAAAATAAGAAAAAACTCAAAGACTTCGGTGATGCGAACGGTGTTGGAACCATCAGCGTGATTGACCTAATTAGAGACTGATGAGCGAAAGTCAAACTCAGTCAAATGAGGCTTAAATACACTTTATAGTCTCTGTTGACAAACTGGACTGTCTGTGTGTGTTTGAAATGTTAAGGTGGATTCGATGATTCGGTTTATTTTGGCAGGTGCAGAGCAGCTCATGAATAATTCAAAAAACAGAGGTAAAGAGAACAGTGATCAAAACTGTGATATATGCACAGTAACAAGCACGTTATTACAACACAATGCACATGAGATCACTTCTAACTATCACTGCTGAGCACAAGTGGCTATTAAAAAACAACTTTTTAAGTCAAACACCAGTAAAAACTGATATTTTCGACTGCCAGGCTGTGAGGATGTAGGGGAAAGTAACAAGAATGTAAATTGAAATCCCTTCAAAACACAATCGCTAATGATGTGACTCCATTGCACCACATAAATAGTAAAACCCACTTGAAGGTGAACTGGCAATTGCCTGTAGCCATAGCCTAATGAACTTTGGATTATTCAAAGGCAGGAGAGGAACGAGCTGGACGGAGTCTCATCTCATTTATATGATGGTTTCTTAGTTATAGAAGTCTGGCATTAGTTTTGATGCAGTGTGTGTGTGTGTATGTCTTCAGCATGTCCAAGTTTTTCATTCTCCACGGTGCTGATTTTTAGAATTAGCGTCATTGAAAGAAGCCAAGCCGCAAACCTCGTCTTGTTTTTTTAAATGTGCCCATGAAAACAAATCAATCAAACATTTTTCTTTGCCCTTAAAAAGAAAAAAAAGCCCTGTGATTATGTGGATGTGAAGTACAGCACATTGTCACTGTCAAGGGTAGCAATCTTCAACATAACTGCTATCCAATATCCACTCTAGGACTTTCATTGGTAGTCGAGTACTGGTGCAAATAACTCTAAACAGTCTTATTATGTATTGTTACATTATCAATTACCACAGAAACATGTGGAAACTCTGAATTTACAGAATAAATACTTGTGATTTGTGTGAGTACCATCCAAAACTAACTGTTTATCCATTGAGGCCTCGTCAGCGCTTGACAGTGTTCCAATAATCTACACTATTGAGCTTTCTTAGAAAGAGAAATGGGTTTGTATTAACATTTTAATGATTGCTGATGATTATTATGTTTGAAAGCACATCTGCTGTGGTCCAATAAGCATTTAGAATAAATAATTAGAAATTTTTCACTCAGAGAAAGGTCTGTTTAATTATTTAATGCCTCAAATGGATTCAGTAGTCTACATCAAATGGTTGATCATCAAAAGGACGATAACGAGATCTCAATTATTCCACCACAGAAGTTCCCATCCACTCTCAGTTAAACTAAGCAGCATCTACTCAATTTTGTAGGTAAAAAAAACACTTTTTTTATAACTGTGTACTCAAACAAAACTCTTAAAACTTTTTATTTTTGTCGTCTGTTATCCATGATTTTTTTCATTTTTTTAAATAAAGGGAAGCTCTTGGAGCACAAACAGATAATATCTTCTGAACATAGCTGGATGCTAAACAATCAATTAAAATGATTTGAGTGTTTTCAAATACTTATTTTTTTTTAGAGATAATATTGAAACTTGAAGTAATTATGTCAATAATTCGCCAACCCAAAGATGCAAAAGCACACATGCAAACATTGGTAAAATCTAATGAGCTCCGTTTGTGTTTACGTCTGTATATTTTGACAGATTTGAGGTTAGCGAATACAACAGGTCTGTACTCCTACAGGACCTCATCTATTGCAGAAAATTGCAGAAACAAGATGCAGAGGAACTGCAGGGGGTCCACAACAACCCTGACACACTGAACAGCGAATGAACATTTAGATTTATTATTCTTGAACTGTTGTCGGTGCATACGGTGCAGAGCTTCAGTGAGTCTCTTACTACCCTTTGTGACATGAGACTAAACTGGAGGAATTGCATTAAAAAAATATACAAAACTCTATTGCTGCAGGATATGCAAACACTTACTAAAGTATATTCCTGTTGTTAAAGCCGAGCCTGTATCAGATGGATATAAGCTTTCCATGCTCAGGTAATTCTTCTATTACACACCTGTCCTGTTGATTCCTCATGTGGGACCTGTGATTGTAACCCAGGAGTAGAAGACTTTACATTTTCTATTGAACCTATGGATTTCTTCAAATTTCATGCTTCGGCCAAACTTGGTTATAACCCTTTTTTGATGGTAACGGATACCTTTAACTTTATCTCTATCTGAAACTTTTATGAGGCAAAAAAGTGTTTCCAGTGATCTCAACTGCTCCGTTTGGGAATAAAATTCAAAATTTACAAGCAACAAATAAATCTTGCGGTGTTACTTTTTATTCAATTCAACTGTTTAACTTATAGTAGCGATACATTCATGCATTAAACAGCTGTAACAGACATTTTAATGCATTCATATTCTGTCTCTCTTCCAAAGAAGGGTTTTTTCAGATAACTTAATAACTTAATTGTTGGTGCTCCTGTTGCTCGACCTACATGATGCTGTTAAATAAAAGCTATAACTTAAACAGAGAAAAAAGACCAAAGCACATGAAAAGAGAAAAAATCTTCAAGGAAAAGGGAACATATAGCAGGTCTTTAGTAGCAGAGGGAGCTCATGGATGCATTATGGGCTTTAATATAGCACGCAAGTTTAACAGCCAGTATTTATCCAGCTTAGTGGATCTGAGAGAGATGAAGTGCATGGCTGAGGAGGAGGAATGGGACTGTTGGACCAGTACAAAACTGGTATCAGTTACGAACTGGTCAGTGTCAAAGTATGAATAAGCTTCAGAAAAAGTGCAGGAAACACAGATCTTGTAACTTGTTTTATTTACTTAAATAAAATGAAAAAAATAACAACCGGATCCTGTCATATCAACTTTTTTTTCACTAAATTATCTGGTAGTATCAATAACTTTATTGATAAATACGGAAGCCCTAAGTGGACATGGTTTAATTTTTTTTTTTGACAAGTCGTTTATCTTGTTATCTCGAGAAAACGAAATTTGTTTTCTCGAGATAACAAGATAATATCTCGCTATCTCAAGAAAACAAAGTTCTTTTTCTCGAGATAACAAGATAACAAGACAATATCTTGCTAACTCGAGAAAACAAAGTTCGTTTTCTCGAGATAACAAGATAAACGACTTGTAAAAAAAAAAAAATTAAACCATGTCCGCTTAGGGCTTCCGTAGACAAGTATGTGTATTAATGACCAATATCAGTATCAATTCCTAATGATACTCATCCTTACTGATGATTAAAAAAAAGGCCAGATGGAATTATGCATCTTTGCTGGCCTTGCTCTAATTATATGATTAACAAATGGATGCATTTTTTTAACATTTAAAAGCATAAAAGATTTTAGATTATAGATCAGAGGTTGCACTGTGAACAAACAAATGCTCAGTCGGTCTGAACATTGATTTCACATTGCATCAGTGTCAGAGTGCCGGCAGGACAAATTTGTTACTGCGAGGAATCAAATGGAATGAACTTAAAGAACCATTTGTTGCAGCAATTTTACTATTTCACGAGTGACAACAAGTCCTTTGTACCAGTTTTCACTTGTTCTTTTACCGACTCTACTCTTAAAACAAAACAACCCTCTAATGTGGAATCTGAGGGGAAAATGTGCAGGCAACGGTGTGTTCACAAGAGCCAAGAATAAGCACTCAACACCTATGTTCTGTTAAAGTTTACGCCTGTCTGCCTCCTCGGATTAAAAAGTCTTTGTAGATGACTATTATAGAATTTTTGTGTGCAAAAACAAGTCATTTGATGTGAAAGTAACCAGGGAATGCAAATGTTGGCATCATACACCTTTAACTACAGGTTACTTGGTATTGGTAAACATATGATCATATCTGTGTAACAACGTCACATTTATTCCTGACTGCAAATCACTGAAAATATCATAATATCAAAAATATTTCACCATGTGAATCCACAATTCTCATAAAAGCGATGGATCAGAGTTGCTAAAATGTGATTTTTTTTTTTTACCCTGAATAATTACTGATGTGATTTCAGTGTAGACTAATCCTTTACTTAATGTAAACTGGAGCAAATGTAGATTTTTCCAGCCAATGTTACAGGCAGCCCAAAGCCTGCAGACTGTTCAACCCATGTTTCATCATGTCAAGTCTTTTCTATAATCTACAGCATACTGAGAAGGTCTGGAGTTACTGTTTGCCAAAGATGTTGGTGTTACGATGGTCCTGTGAAGTCTGAACTGTTTTTTCAGCTTTAAGGAAGTCATATCGACAATGGTTTAAGGTTTAAAACACTCACTGAATAAATCTCCGGAGTGGCCAGTTTGCTGCATTCTGCAATCTCTCTCAGCTTTCTTTTAGTCTCATAAACAAGATAATTTTTTTAATTTCATTTTCTACCAAGGCTAGGATATTAATGGTCCTGTTAAATCATTAGAAAACAGGAAATTTAAACTCAACTAAACTTGGATTATTGTGCACCTGAATAGTCCTCTGCATTTAAAGGTCAACTAAAAAAATTACAAGTTGCCCAGAACAGAGCTGCCAGGTTAGGATTACATTGTCCCATGGGAACAAACACTATCAGTATGCACCGTCAACTCTCATGGTTAACGGTGGAGAACAGGCAAGTTTTCAATATGACTAAATCTTTCAGGAATATTGTCTTTTCTTCTCAACCCGTTTTTTTATATAACCAAATTATCAGACGTAGTCAGGTTCACTCTCATTGTACCAGGTTAGCCGATGATGGCAAGATGATGTTACCACGTCCAAAAATCAAATGCTTTAAAGAGAACAGTTATTTACCGTGCCATCAATCACTGGAATAATTGCCCATTGTATATACGTAAATTGAATAGTAAAGTATCTTTCAAGTTCCATCTGAGGATGCACTATTTAAATTTGTG
>JAPZDY010000013.1:3107202-3118380 GCA_029783645.1 Ctenochaetus hawaiiensis | reverse complement strand
GTGTTTGGTCATGTTGGTGAATATAAAGCTGAAGGAAGATGAGTCACTGAAGCAAAACTTAGAGCTCCATTCAGGGAGCAAGAGACACGTTATTCCCTCCGCTAAACCTTCAACGGAGACACTTTCATTTCGTTCAAGCTGTGTTTGCTCAGGAGAGAATAGTGTTGACTCACTCTCTGAGGAAAGGGGAAAAGAAGGTTGTCTAATATTGATATCAGAAATTCTTTGAATTGTTCGGCAGCTGAAGACATGAACGGTACCCAGAATGTTAAGGCAGCTGCAGTGAGAGCACATTGGTGACACATTTTTACTGCAAATATGCTTATCCTGCATAAATGTAAATAGATGAATAACAATGCACATTGCTGTTTTTAAAATATGTATGAGAGAGCCTTACAGGAACAATTATGAGGCTGTTTCTTACTATAAGACTGCTGTTATAAAGCCATGATGGATTTAAATGTTGCTGGTCCAAAAATCTGATAATAGAATTTTGTGGCTTGCAGCTCAAAACAGATTTGTTTTCTCCTTTTTTTTTATAATACTGAACCTTTTTTGACATTCTGCTGTGCAAAATCAACTTTCTCTCTCTTTCTGATTTAAAATTTGTGTGTCCAGGTGTCTCAGTGTCTTTATTTGTTCTCATCTGCATCTCAGCACCGTTGTTTTCTGCCAAAAGCAACAAGACTGAAAGGGTAAACAATCCAGAGATGGAAAAAAAACACATGCTTGCTCCAAAAAATACCTTTATATTCTAAAATTAAATCAATGCTGAGTCTATTTTACTGACTCCAATCCGAGCGTCAGCATGGCTGAATCAACTGTGTCTGTGAATAATGAACTCTGTACGGCAGCTTGAAAAACCAATGAAAGCAACACTTATTCAATTATCAATCAATAAAATAGCTTTTTGGTCAGATTTTGAAAAAAATAAAAGTTTTTTATAAAGATGCAACATAATTCTGGATTAGCTTTGAATGCATAGGCTACCTGTGCTCTTAAGAAAGGGATCATTAAAATATAATTTCATTATGTGTTTTGCCTGGAGGCTGCTACTTACTATTCTTAGTGTGCTGCTTTGTTACCCATGTGCCGTTTGGCAGTGCAGGACTCACTGCAATTAGCGACTCTCTTCAAAGAAAACAAAAGTCTCTCTGATAGCTTTTCCAAAATTTGTATGACAAATTATAGTGTTGGCTGATGGCAAAGCTGCTGGCTGTTTTCTCAAAAGCCTGTGGTGAATTTCATTTGAAATTCTAATCATTTAGAGGTACCTCTTGATTCAGCTGCAGCAGAATAAGCTGCACGTGGAACTTTTTCACACAGCTGGTCGAATGCTAAAGGTTCGTCACGCGGCACTCGCAAGCATAATATCCATCACGACCAGAAGTGTAGCATTATTGATGTACTGCGTGATGTGGATGTACAGTGTTATAATGTTATTTGAGGTTAGTTAGCTCATGTTTTCTCTTCTAACTTGAGCAAATCATTGTCACTGCCCCTGATTATTATCAAATAGTGGATGTGAATCAGCTGAAATGTTATTGTCTGTTAAATGAAATGCCAATGTGAAAATTCTGTCACTCTTGAATGTAAGTCAACAAGGAGCAAGCCCCCGATTGGCCCTCTGAGTGTCTTATTAAAAAGAACTGAACCTCCAAGGACGAACTTATTTTGAAGCAGGAGTTTTCCGGTTTTTAATTATGTATGTACTAGATAACGAGACCAAGTGATTGAGCTTAAGGCAAGGTTTTGCTCCCTCAGGTCAAGGACAAGTACAACCATACACGCATGTCCTTCTCCTTATTATTCATATTTGAAAGTAGGACAAAGTGGAGCCAGTGAGGAGCAAAAAAAAGGCCTCACTAGAAGAGTATAAATGGATAAAAACTAACAGATTTCACACTTTTGATTCATAATTTGACGTAGTGAGTCACAGCTGAGGATCTGATTTTTTTTTTTAGGTCTGTAAAAAAAATGGGTGTGTCGCAAAGAAATGACGGCTTGCGACCCAGAACAAAGAGTCTTGGCTGCAGTTACAAAGACGGAGTCTGTCCTGCTGCAGTTCTATACAGTAGATTTCTCTGCTGGAGATCTCATTTCACTAATTAGAGCCATAAAGGAAGTGAAATCTTTTCACAGTAAGAAGATCAGATCAGACACATCTGACGCTGCTTTAGATCTTCCATTGAGCTTCTTTAAACAAAGAGAGTTGGGTAATTAAGTCTTGGAAACCCCGGTGGCTTCGGCTGATTCACGTTTATTAGTTAGGCCTGTAAGAGGACAATGACTAGAATGATAAGTCGGCCATGATTGTTTAGTCATATGTAAAACCATCAGAAAGCAAATTAACCGAAGGACTGCACGTGCCAAAATGCAGCAGCTTCTACGTACATTATTAGTGACAAACGCTAGTAAAACAGTATATTCCTGCTATCCTTACTTACATTGTGTAGGCTGGTGGATCAATGGCATACGATATTGTGTGATTTGTATCCGTTGTGAATGCACCCACATTTCAGAGATGGAAAAAAAGGGTTTTATTTCATAGTCTAGTTACCAAAGAAACCTTGCTGCATTCTAATAATGGCATGACTTGCTCTGGCTTTTCCGAGCACAGCTCTTTCTCCTCTTTTCCCCCCCTGCAAATATATTACTGCAGCACGTTCAAGTTTTCAGACATTCATAATTGAGTAGCATATGATGAATAGCACAAGGGTGTTCCATTTTAGGCTGACTGGAGAACAGCGGCCGGATCTGCAATGAGCCAGTGCTTTCTTCCAGCCATCAAGCTCCATATATCTCAATGCAGAAGACAATTTGCAACAGTCAGGTGCTTGAGAGGGAAAACAAATTTACAGTAACACAACACTTTTACCATTTGCACTCCAGTGTCACAGAGACTGAAGCATTTCTCATATGTGTTGTCCAGTTATTTGTTTTGGTGAAAAACTATTTTTTTTGTTATTCTGG
This sequence comes from Ctenochaetus hawaiiensis, assembly GCA_029783645.1. Lineage (NCBI taxonomy): Eukaryota > Metazoa > Chordata > Actinopteri > Acanthuriformes > Acanthuridae > Ctenochaetus > Ctenochaetus hawaiiensis. Next base: position 3,115,407 of record JAPZDY010000013.1, on the reverse strand, counting down.
GTTGAAATAATTAAGATTTAATTGCATAACTTACAATACTGATGGCAGTATCTATGAAATTGTTATCAGTAACTGCAGCTTGATGCTGCAAATTGCATATTAACTTTTTGTGCTGAGCTGATTTCCTTTTGTATATCACCTAATTTTCTCTTCATATACTTTCGAAACTCTCTCAACCTTGACTTTAACAGTTAATCTCCAAATAGAACCTAATACGTGGATTAAATTCATGATTGTTTAATAGGTGGTAAAAAAGTTCTATGCAGCAGTTTTAGTCTGATTCAGTTTTGGTTAAAAAAAAGGCCACAAATCTCCGAGATGAATAATTGCAATCCATTTACTTCATCCTGCATCTGACTTTGACCATCTTCCTGCCATTTAACGGGACTGATTTTACACATTTAACTGTGACCTTTTTAAAAGAGGAAGTGTTGTTTAAGTGTATTTTTTGTGTGATTTCCAACAAAAGGTGCTTGCATTTGCTTACATTAGCTCCAATGTCAGTAACCTCAGTGAAAACATGTTGACACATTAAAACAACATGAGGTGCCCCGACAGCAACGTCTGTTTTTTTAATTTATTTTTTTGTAATAATACATAAAAAATACTGACATTTGTTTCAGCTGAAATTAGTCCATTATTATTTTTTCTTTATAAGCGCTTTAGGCCAAACATTCAAACTGCTGTGTGCACACTTCTGACACCCAGGTATTTAGTATAGCCAATTTATGGCAACTATTGGTTTATTATCAATCTCACAGCTCTTGCCTTGGGGGGGGCAATAATGGCCCTATTGATGCTTCTCCCTCAATCCACCAGAAATTGAACGAGAGGCTATTTTATATGGTTTTGTTCCTGATGCTCATAAAGTCTTCCTGCGTTCTGTCAGGTGACACTTAAGTCTACCGAACATGAGTGGCCCTTAAAGTTTAACCAAGGATTTATAGGCGCGTGATCTTAAGATGGGTGCATACATAAAAGCACTGAGGGATACATCACCACCCAAGGTCACCCACAATCCACCACTCTCTCAGCACAAGTGCTCATTAGAGGGGCCACTCACTTGATTAGAAAATGATTTAGATTTGGATCTGGGATGAGGGACATTTAGCTAGTTTCATTATTTCTATACAACTTAATGGGAGGTATTAAAACATTAAGGTCCTAAAGGAGGTGAATGTATTTGTTATGACTGTCTGTACGTGCTGTGATGACATAAATTAACTACACAGCTAAAGCCTGTCTCGAGGTTTTCATTAATTAGATGAGTCATTTTTGGGGTCAGTGTCGTGAGTCGGTGTCAAACTCTACTTTTATAGCGTGTGGATGCATATTTCACAACACAATAAAGCGTCTGATGAAGGTGTCTGCTGGAGTGGAAAGAGCATGTTTGTTCTATATGGGCATGTCATCTTACATTTTCTACAACATGTATCCTTCTCCGAGTCACCCGATATCTCTTTTGACATGAAGTCAGCACAAGTCTATGCTAATGGCAGTCTGACACTTGATATATAAGCAATATTTGCTCTGAGTTTCAGGTTTCTTTAGGCCACAGCTAAAGCACAGAGTTTATAAAATGAGCCAGAGGTTTGTTGAACATGGGCTGCTTAAATGCAGAAGGCTTTTACACTAGAAGGTAAGAGAAGTAGCTCCTGAGGCTGCTTTGATCGCTGGTTCAAAATTCATTACTTTGGCTCAGTGGAGACAAGGAGATCCAGCAGTATAAATTACCATCAAAGGTGGATCAGCTAGTGGGGAAAGGTCTACTACATCCATGCCCATAGGAAGTAAAATTACTTAACCAGCAGCTACCCGTTTTAATTATTCTACAAGAATCAAAGACATAACTTTAAGGTTAAAACTGAGTAATTTTTAAGATTTTCCTCCTTTGAATAATTGAGATTTTGCTTGACTTTTTGAATTATCTTTACTGAAAAATGGGCATATTCTTTAGTTTTTAATGCAAATAATATGATGTTTAGATAGTATATAGAGGATTATAAAAATCTACATGAAGCCAGTGGAGTATGCAGCAATACAGTATCAAGTGACTGAGAATTAAAATTCCCCTCTCGTGTTTCAAGTTCCTAAATGTCAGCACATATTTAAGGAAACATTATAACTTGATTAACATAACTAGGTCATGGTAACTGAATGTGCAGCGCTCATTTAATGACATTTTTTAGAGGTCCCTGCAATATTTAAAAATCCAGGCTTTTAGTGAAAATGTGATTCTTTTAGATGGTGTAGGTGGTGTCATATTATGTACAGCAGCTAAGAAGTGAACCTTTCGGATTAAACAAAGTGGATTTAGGATGTTGGATGGATGATAATGAGAAAAAAAAACATGTCTTAAAGTTACGTTTTAAAGAAAGGAGGTTCATGTGTTCACGTCTTCGCAACTTTTAATTTGCATCATCCATGTTCAGTATCTGAGAACACTATTTTAAAGTTGTTCTTTGTTGTTATTGTTGTTGTTGCTGCTGCTTTTGTTCTCCTGTTACAATCAGCAGCAGTGGTAGAAAGGGAAATGAAACCCATGTTGCTGTCGCTGCCATGGTGCAGAAATATTCAGCTAATCAAGACATATGAGCCGCAGAACCTTTAGGAGTTCCTTTTCCCTTGCAGGACTCTGATTGGTTCAGTAAACATGATGATAGATACATTTCCCAGAAGACGAGGCCTTTAATTAACTGTATTTCACCATTAACAGGAGCAACCAAAAATCTTGATGACTCATGAGGACGCTCGAACTATAGCGAGCATTTCACCAGCACAACACAATGCATTTCTGTATAATAGTGGGTGTAAGAAAACAAATGAGAGCATGAAGAAGACAGAAAGCGGTGCTGCTGCCATGCATGTTAAACCATCCGGCCCGGCACTATTCTGTCCCCGCTTCTCACTCAGAACTAATGAGTTACCCTTGGAAGTAATTGTCGTAACAGAGTCATTAACACCGAGGCTATTTCTCTCAAGTGCTTTTGTCCACTGAACTGTTTTAGAGTGCTGCCACCACTCTTTAAAGCAGGTAAGAGAGCTGATACGGTATTTAAAAGAAACAATATTAGTCTTCAACTGCAAGATGCTAATTTGGTTTATTGGAAACCTTGTTGTCGCTGCAAAGAAGTCCAAAAGCACAGAGAGTCTATTTATTCCGAACAAATCATCACTTACAGTGGGTGCGTTATGCACACAGCACACTGTTATTTCACTGCACAGAGACGGTTAAAATGCTCACGTTGATCTATTATCACCTGTAGTTTCAACGTCGCACACTTTCGCTACTATCTCCGCCACTGCAGATACCACCCCTTTAAATTGCTAATGAAGGAAAACAGGAGGGGGGGTTAGGTGTGGGCGAAAAGGATGAAATCATGTTCCGGTTGTTTCGTGTCAGCGTGTGCATCTTCCCGGGTCTGACAGATCGGCCAATTAACCTTATTTACCACGTCTCCCCTCATCCTCTAACGAGCTCCACTGGGCTTCTTTTCTAATAAGGAGCTGGTGAGATCGGGGACCAGTGGTGTGCTGGTTCCAATTGCGTTTGTCCTGCAATTATTAAGGTGACAAGATAGCAGCTCATGGTCTCCTGTACTGCCTGGCTCATGCTGTCGCTCATGTTGTTTTTCTGTGATTAGCAAGCCTCTTGCGGAGTTGCTTTGACTTCAATTAATGCAATATTTATTTGCTCGACCGTCAAATGATTTTGGTTCAAACCGAGTTATGTTAATAGAGAAATCATGGAATCATCTGACCTACTCAAGCAAATATAACAGAGGATTTTAACCACTTCAGTCACCCTTCACTTCCAGTTTTTTTCTATGCATTTAATGAATTAGCAACATTTTCTGTTTATACAACATTTTTTGTTTATGCAGTAAATATGTTGGCAGAAACTTCCATCCATCTTAAACTTACGTTATGTGACCTTTTCACATTAAAATGTCCAACAGGATTACATCTGTTATATATATTGTTGAGTTTTGTGCTTGGGTGATTGTGTGAAAATGATCACAATATTTCTGTTCACACTGATCATGACATTATTTTTCACAATATACAATCTTGCAAAGGTGCAACTCAAAGAGTATTCTGATACTGACTGAAGAAACCAGAGAGTTCATTATACAAAGTTTGGAAAAAACTTAAACAAACAGACAACTGTAATATTAACATTTAATTATGCAAATATGGCTTGGTATTTCATAAAATCTGTGTAAACAATGAAGACATTTAACTTTGCAAACATGCTTCTTCTGCTTTAACAAAACATAAAAGTTAGCTTGGCTTGTAACTTGTGTTTTCCGTCTTTGTTTGCATGTTTTGCAGACTGTCTTATTCTGCATTTTGTCCGTTTTGAGTTTTTTAAGTCACCTCCACACGGCTGAGGCTGTGTTTTGTTTTTTTGTTTTTTTTTTGTCAGCGATGTCTTCAGCTTAGCAGGATACCACAAGTTCACTTTCAGCACTTTAGCATAACAAGGTCAGTAGGGCTGTGTAAAACAAACCAGGTGTGAATAAAGACGGTGCAGCCGGTGACTGCAGGCGGAGCAGCCGACGACGACTTCACATTTTCTGCATGTTGACGCTCTGCTTGTTGAACCGAGCGTTTGCTAAGTTGATCATACCTTCCTTTTTTTTTCATTTCGCTTATGGATAATGAGCATTGTCCTTGTGGACTCGCTGTCTGTTTCATTCTCTCCTCTGTGGGATCGGCTGTGAAGTTGCACTTCTGTTGTGTGTCCTGTGTGTGTGTGTGTGTGTGTGTGTGTGTGAGGAGCTCAGCTCCACCTCTGTGCTAACAGGCAGCGACGCAGAGAAGAGAAGCAGCAAGGCAAAAGTCGCTTTTGGGCCTCTCGGTTTCGCTCATTATTTTCCTCTCTTCCAGAGGACATCCACATCCACATCCTTGTTTTTTTCACCGTTAGATCAAACAGTGTTTTGCAGTGGAAAATGAGAGTGATATGCCTGACAGAACCTACAGACTGACTGACAGGCTGCTGTGTGATGTGACGTCAGTTCTGTCCACATCAAGTTGGAAAATTCAAAGTTTGTCGTCATTATAGACTCACATTTTCAAGCGATTCACTGTTGACATAGTTTTTTTTACAAAATCACTGTGTCCACAAGTTTTTCACGTTGAGAACATCAACAAGTGTCTGAAAACATCTCGTTGAATAGTTCTTCTTCAATTCTCATCTTTTGATCCATCTTTTCTGTTTTTCTTCTGATGGATATGACAAAAGTTTCACCAGAAGATAAAAAAACCAAAAAAAAACAAAACAACTTTGCTGTGGTCATTTGTGATTCATCTATTCAGGTAACCTGCCTTTGGAGCAGATATACTCGCCGCTCCATGACCTTCACTGGACAAGCATTGGTTTCGGGGCTGTGATTTTCAGGTCCCCACTGTGTTTGCTGTGGATGCCTGTGGAGACACTAATACAACCCACGGTGCAGTGCTTTCAGATCGTACCCCGAGCAGGTGCTGAGAATCCTCTACATTTCAACCTTCAGATCTCTGGAGTCACTTGCAGAATCTTCAAGATGACATTTTTAATGAAGCACATGAATCTGTTTTGAAACCAGAGGTACAGACATTTAGATCTCTCACTCAATGATGTGTGTATACGTGTGTGTGTTTGCAAGCACATTATGTGTCTTTGTAACCTGTGTGTAAACAGTTGTTTACATAGTCAATATGCCCAGTTAATGTTCAGTAACAATAGCTTATATACGGCAGTGATCCGCAGCGAGTGATGTGCTGGAGGATGTCGCAGTGGTTTCATGTCAGGTTTTCTGTTTTTATGTCTTGGTGAGTGTTGTCACTGCAACAAGCTGCTCTGCTGCAGCAGCAGAGGTTTATATTTACCTCATGCCTTTAAGCTACAATCATCTGACTTTTGTGTTTGGAACATTTTCATTCAAAGTGGGTAAAAGCTTACAAAGATGCACATCGGTGTGTAGTCGAACAAATGGAAAACGAGCTTTGAGTCAATCCCTCTCTGTGTGTATGCGCTTCACTGTCCTCACTTAACTACTTTAGTAAAAATAGCTAAGTTAATTAATTAATTAATTAACCTATGAGGTGACAAAAAGACCATAAATCAGCTGGGATTTTGATTATCAGTTTTAATTCTGATGATCAGAGAACTATAGAAGTAGTAAATGTAAATATGTGGTGGCTGTGTTGGTCCTTTTTGACAGTAAATGTAGTTTCAGGGGTTTTTGCACAAATAATCGGAACTAATTTGAGCTGCTGTATCACAATACCTTGTTATGATTGTAACAGTGCAACTTTATTGGTCTAACGACATTGTAAGATCTTAAATAGTAAATTAGTGATAAACATTTACTCTATTTTTTGATAAATATAGACTTATTGGGGAAATAATTGATATTTGAATCGTTAATAATATTTCAACACATCAGCAGTGAAATGATGCTTTACTTGACAGTTATGTGGCTTTATTTCTCTATGTGCAAGAAATGACATCACTTCACTGTGATGTAGCTCGATAAGACAACACCTACGCCACGAATCTATAACAAAATCTGAAATTGAAGATGATATCTTGTCACATATTGTGATCTCAATATAGTACTGGTATATTTCTCAGCCCTACTCTCATACAATAGGAGCACTAGAAATAAAAGACCAAAGGCATTTCAGGTCAAACTGGGGAGCCTATGGAAAATTGCACTTCACTTTCAGGTTAATAGTAATATATCTGCAAGCTGTGACAGAGAGTGCACTATAATGCTGAAAAAAGCACAGCAACACAACCACAACAGCGGTTCCCAGGCATTGCTGAGACATCAGAGAAAATGTAGCATGCCATCTCCTCTAATGCAGCAGGAGCCATCTGATAATCAAGCTGGCAAGCTGCTCTCACTTTTATTTGAACTGTGAAAGTTGATGAATCAGACTTGGCTGCACACTTACAACCCCTCTAGCCTTCTTCCCTTTGTCTGTTGCCTGGCCAATATCTGTGTGCCATCCATCTAATTAGGGCACAGTGCCCTCCAATATGCTACCCTTCAAAATATGCGTAGAGGGATCAATTTTACCCATTTGAATCACTGGGCGTTTACATTGTGCCTCTGCTTTGAATGACTGTTGTCTCATATTATGCACGTATTGGAAATATGTAAGCTAGTCTTAATAAACTCAGAAGTTTGTTAGGTAATTATTGTTATGTTTAAATATGTGTTTTTTAATAAAATGCTAGTAAAAATATTCTTCAAAAGTGCTTCAAGCAATTACTTGATAACCATTTTTCTTATTTTTTTGCTTAATGATTTTCATTTGGATCATTTGTTAACCTATTCACAGTTGCTTCAATTAAAAATCGTTGGAATAACTGTCGTCCTCATTATCCTGACTTTTATATCGGTCTATTTTTAGCTCACCTGTGCCACACTGAATGATGAACAAATGATGAACCGAGCTGAACACTGACAGTGAGAATCCTGCACATAAGAGCTGTATTATAATTAGGAAACATAGCAAGCGGAATTATTTGACCGTGTTTCAAAAGGAGATATTTAGTCACTTTCATCCAATTTCAATAAAATGGCTTTAAAAGACACTGACAGAGCTGTGGGTGTTAGGAATCTCAATGCTTTCTGGGGCTTAGGGACTGTTTCATCCCTGGAAGGTATAAGACTAATAATGGAACATGTCCAGGCCAACAATTCCTATGTGCATACTGTATTTAAGACTGTGGCTGTTTTCCAGCTCAGTAGAGCACATATATTGTGTTAAAGTTGGGCATTATGATTAAATTCTAGTCACTATTTTCAGACTTAGGTGATGCTACATTAGAAAAAGATTTTGTTGAACAAATTAATATATTAAAGTATAATTGCAAGCCCTTAATAAATTCTATTATTTCACTCTAAACTGACTTTTTTATTGCACTTTCTTATCATGTTGGAATTAGAGTTTCATGTTGTATTCATGTGGTGTATATAATAATGTACATAACAGTGTACAAAATAACATAAATTATGCATATTCTGTCGAATCAGTGTAAAGTAGAAGATGCAGTGTGTATTTGCTTCTATTGAAGCTGGTTAACATTTCTGTGGTTTTAATATTATGCCGGTCTGTCATCCTCACAGCAGAGCTCCTTTTATTGTAATAGCTCGTAATCTCTAAAAGAGCACAATGAGCTAGCAAAAAAATTCATTTCTG
>JAPZDY010000013.1:3094737-3106975 GCA_029783645.1 Ctenochaetus hawaiiensis | reverse complement strand
GACAGGAAGGTAGGGAGCTGTACCAAGAGATATGTTATGGGAAGGACTCCGCTGATGTAGTTACAGTTGCCATTGTGGTTCGATAAACGGATGTTGCAGATCACCTCACTGCTTGAACTGGAAGTTTCCCTTCAGCAGAAAACAAAAAAAGTGAGTAATATAGTGAGGTTTATATCGTGGAAGCCTTTCCAAAAATATTTAACCAGAATGCATGTTTCAACTGCTTCATCATCCTCTGATTTTTTTTAAAAAAAAAGGCTTTTGATGTCAGTTGTGTCATTTTACTCACATTCCCTCTAATTCCACCTGGCACATTTAATATCTGCAAAAACACTGAGATCTCCATTTGAATTCGAAATGTATCTCAGAGTTTTAAAAATCGCTGCTTGCATCTGTACAGATGGAATCCCCCCGGTGGGTCATGGGAAATTACAAACATCAAGGTGGAGGCGGTTCATTTGCTTGCACATGCTTGAAATGTGGATTCAAATTTTACACGATTCGTACTGATCTGCAGTCAAAGATGTTATCAATGATGTGTGCCAACATGAGTCACCATATTTTGCAGAAAGCTCAATGACACCGCGAGTACAACTGTGTCAGAGAGAGACACAATCTTTTCACAGTTTTCCTGGTTGAAATCTGCATAAGTGACCCTCAGTGTACAATGAACGATAAGATTGCTACATTTTTCTGAGGCTGCATGTCGTTTTAAACCGTCCTGGCTTATGGGGAGCCGCAGACCGTCTGCTCTGCTTCGCTCTGCTCTGCTCTGCCTTCATTTTCTTTGTTCTAATTTCTATTTCTATCAGCTGGACATGATCCCCATTGTCAGTTGTCGGCCTCGGCGATTGAATAGCCTCGTCAAGCCTCCCCAGAGGACTCCCCCTGCTCTGGAGCAGCCTTGGCAGTAGTAGAGGGACAGTTGACAGTGCCTATCTCTGCCTTTCTCTCAGAAAAAACCTGGGCACTTCAGCCCCTTTTTTTTGTATCGCTTTGATTGATTTCCCAGCAGATGGTTTGATTTGTGGGGGGCACTTACGAGGGGCCAAGATGGTTAAGTCATTGTTACGACACTGTCATCCTGCTGTTTCGCCTGATATAATCCTCCATATATACAGATTTCGGATGACACGGTGGTTTAGAGAAGTGTGATGGACAGTGTCATACAACATCTCAACATCCATTGTTTTGCAAATGTTTCCATTGTACTTGAAATAAATGTCTGTTTCAGTTCAGTTTTGCACTTTCTAATATGTAAAACTGGAATATAAAAGGACCATTATCTGCTTTTCTATTAAATTAGTCATTCATATTGAGATTAAAGTCTTTCTAGGACAGTCTCATTGCTAGTATCATCACCTCAGGCATGCATGATTTGCCTTTGTGTTTTTATCTTAAAAAAAGAGTTTTAACATTTTGTCTTAGGCTCTGATTTCCTCCCTGAAAATTCTCCTCCAACATACTTACAAGGGACTCGAGAGTAAATCTTATTTCTACTGTCAAGAGGCTCTCACTTTTTATATCCTTTTTACATCACTCAGCACACACAGCAACAGCGGTGTGTGTGTGGAGACCAGTCAGTGCTGTGGCCAGATGTTTATTTGTGCCGCTGACATCCCTTGTGTAGCTCAGCACTCTTTAAGAATATGAACCCTCCTTTGCCTGTCACTGTTGTCTCCATGTGTAAGTGCAGAGGTGGACAGATTGTGCCGGGCCTTGCGTGCCCGTGGCCTTTTGTTTTGAGTCCCTTTGGACCTCCCTCTCGTGACAGGCGCTGTGTTCAGGTGGAAACCCTGCCGAGTGCCCTGCTGGCAGGTTAAGTGCTCTTGCACGTCGCCATGGGGGATGAAGACAGACAGACAAAGAACGTGTCTCTATTCTTGCCTAAATGATCCCTTAGTTGGAGAAGCAAGCTTTGGTTTATGACTTTATTAGAATATATGGTTTATTATTTATTAATGTATTTGTTTACTTTTTCTTTCGCTGATTAAAGCGCAGTTGATGCCGCAGGTTTTGGTCAAAACTCAGGTAACTTTCTCCCTGTAAAGCTCAGTTTCTGCCTTTTGGTCATCATACCTGGTCATTTTTGATCAGACGGGCTCACAAATGTACAGTTAATACCTGTAATTAGTGACAGTTCGTCTGAACATAACTGGGAATTATGATTCAATTTATTACTGACTGAACACATATACAATAAAGTCATTTGAAGTGTTTTGCCTTCAAATAAAGGACCACAAAAATATCCATTAAACCTTTGTTAAACATCATTTGGTAAACATCAGCCTCTGAAAAACTTCTGTACTTTTGTGCTTGAACTCAAACTTGTTGCAGTTTTTCACAGCAAATATTTATATTTTCATGTTTTTCTTTCCTTTCCAGAAAATGTAGCTTTTTAAATTTTTTTTTGAAACAGAAAATCTGACTTCACAGACACTGCCAGGAAGTCTTTCAAATGCACATGTATTTTGTCTGTTTACATGTTGTAACATGAGTTTGTTGAAATGATGACCTCTTGCCAGCAGGCCATCCTTTTTTCTCTCAGAGGGCATCACTCAGCTCTAAAGATGTGAAAAAACATATTTATAGTGGAAGATTTGTAGAATTGTTTTCTGTATTTTTGAAAAAATCCAGCAATATTCCACTTTTTGCAGTCGATTTCGTTTCTATCATCACATTCTGTGAGTCCAAATGTCGTCATTGCATCACAGAAATCGTAGAGCCCTGTGATTTTGAAATCTTTTAGTGCCGAATGAATGTCGTCAGAGACACATAAAATAAAACATATGCCCACTTGGCTGTTTGGCTCTTTGGTTTCCTCCATTGTTTGGTATGTTCTGTTCTTCGGCTCGAGACGTTTGCTGAACAAGCGGCTTCTCTGCTGCTAATTTCTTGACTGTTGAAAGTCTGCGTGCGTCAGTGTAAATGTTTTCATGAGATAATTCCCAGAGAGCAAAGATTTAAACGCACTCGGCTTATTTTCTGGATTTTTCTGTTCATCAGCGTAGCATGATCAAAGAACCAAACTGATGTGTTTGAGCCATTCATTCCAATCAACACGACCAGACGCTGTTGTCTCCGTAGTTTCCGTAGTTTGCTCCTTTGGCTCCGGATGTCACAAGGTTTCATCCGTAAGAACTGTGAGCGTTTGACTTTGTACACGACATGGAAAAACTCACCGAGGGAGGCTCTTGTATTCATATTTCCTCAGACACAGTGAGAGATAAAAGGCCCAAAATTGAGCGGTTAAGCCAAAGGTAGGTTGTACGAAAGTCAACCTTTATTTATTTTTTTTTTTTCAGGACATCTTTCCTTTACCATTCCATCACAGTTTGTGCCATGTTTGCAGTTCTTCACCACTGTCATTTGGAGCAACAATTGCTGTACTATTATGGATATTCAGCCATGAACACTTTGAATATGTACACAACCTTCACACAACATCTTGCATACAGAATATAACTCCCACATCTTCCTATAGCAGCCAAACCTGCTAAAAAAGTCATCAATTATTAAGAGTACCATTTTAATTTTTAAACACCCAGCATCATAAAATGTAGAACTGACAGCAAAATAGTGATTGGTTTTAGGTGACAAAGATAAAGGGGATGTATTACATAATAATGTAACACAGGGCGAATGTGGTTTGGTACGAAATGACACTGAAAAACCCTGAAAATAATTTTGAAGTTATATACAAACCTTTGATGGAGAGCAGTGACTCCTTATGCATTCGTGCACATACAGAGTAAACACCAGGTTTTCATGACTGCACTGAAAACACACACAGCTCACACCATCAAAGTCCTCCCACCTTTCAACCCCACGCTCGCTCGCCACCCACGAACTCTCCGGATCCTCCTCATTACCAGACTCTCCTCCTGCCTGTTCAACTACGCAACTTCGAGCGACTCGAGGGATCCTGGGAGAATTTCCATTTACCTGCAACTCATACATGTACATCCTTATATTTATATATTTATTTCTTTGCTTTTATGTTTCTGAATGAATGTGGGTGTGACTGAATCCCCCTCTGACCTTATTATAGAGGGTGAGAGCCATAGCGAGTGAGAGAGATAAAGGAGGAGGAGGAGAAAAGAAGCAGCTTGGCTGCATTGTTTCTCTTTCAGGTTCTCCGTCAGGCAGACACAAGAGCAGTGATGTGACTAATGCAGTAAATGTGCTGGCGTTCTTACAATATGGGCTGCTTGAGCGAGCCAAGCCCATCGATGCTCCGTCTCCTCACCTACACATCTCAAAGAGTCATCCAGAGAAGCAATTTAAACTATTGTCTCACTGTATTTTTCATCCTCAATTAGGGTTGATAGAGTATGATCCTCCACTTAAAGTACAGGTTATTTGAACAGATAAAGAGTAAAGCAGAATGTAAACAAGTGCATTTTTTTCTTTCCAAATCATCATATTTGTTTGGTTTTGTACTGAATAAGCAACTGAGCTGAGAATGAATTCAAATATTTTGTCTCATTGCAGACTTTTTCGCAGCTCTGCCTTAAAATGAGGCCAGCAGTTGCAGCTTTTGGGCATGAGCAATCCACAGTGGACAACCTAACGCCCTTCAAAAGCTCCACACGCTGGTGTAATGACAACTTTAAGCACAAGCCTGCAGTTTGGCTCGTCCCTGCTGTCAGATTAACTTACATCAACCTGTCCAAGCATAGTGAAACTCACCGATCTGAACAATGTTTGTCCCATTGTCCTGAACACTGGAGCTTCTATTTGAGGAGATGCATTGAGTGTAATGTGAACAGCTTGTTGAGAGAAAAAAAAAAAAAAAATATATATATATATATTTGCATTAATGTACTCTGTATTTGCCAATTTAGCAACCAGATTAAAGTAATCAAAGTAGATTCTCTTTTTTTATATAAATCATATAATGCTTATTATACAATCATGGCCTGATTATTTTAATATCAATTAACTTAATGAACAAAACAGATTATCTTTTTATCACAACACAATACAGATTTTTAAGAAAGTAATTAATGATATTGTTGCTCTAAAAAAGGAAAGCAGACTTTATATTTTGTGTTAAAAAAGGTTTATATATAATTTTTTTTCATAGGATCTGTAACATTTTTCACTTGCTCTTGAGCCCAGTTTAATGCATCATTTTTAGCGTCTGCTCCACAATTCATATTCTTTTTCCAAAGATATGACCAGGGTATGTTATTTTCTTTCAGTAAGAGAGTTCAAATGCATTAAGTGTATTAGGTGTATGCATTTCATCTGTGCAGCCTTTTAAGGGGGGAGGACTGAGCAGCTGTCTACGTTCAGAAACATTTATTATTTATTCTTCTTTGAGAGCACAAAAGTGTTTTTGGTGACAGGGGGCAATATCAAAATGGGTTTTTTAAGTGCATCTAACCCCCCGGTTTCCCTCTGCACACTTCAGGGCATCCTGTCACTGTAGATTTGTTTGAAGAGGAACACTGGTCCCTTTGTGACAATTATTGCTTTTTCCATTTACTCTTTGTTACTCTATTAAGATCACTGACCACGGTGCTGTTTAAACCTTAGCAACTGACAGTAATAAAAAAATTCCACTTATTCATTCTAAAACAGAATAACAATAGAGAACATGGCTTTTTTAAAAGAAAAAGGACATATGGGCATTCATGTGTTTTAATATTTATATCTGGCTTATAACTAAATAATGCTACACCCACTAAAAGAAAATATTATAAACAATCAAAAAATTCTGCATGTATATTTGACATATTTGTCAGGAGATGAGTTGAAATTGAATAAGCCAGTGTGTAAGTTTTTGGGTATATACTGTAAATATTTAAAGCTATGTTTTCATTGGTGTATAATCAGCGGAACATCTTTCTACAGTAGTTCAAAACTGGGCCTTTGAATATATTTTTTCCATGGTTTTACTGTTGTGCATAAATGAGACATAAAAGCAGCACTATTATTGTATAATAAAAGTAGATTAAATGACTTTGTTGAATATCACCCAAGGCAGGTGTCAAGGCAGCTGTTTGTTGGGAATAAACAATTTAATCTGCTTCATAGTGGGCAGACAAAGTTAGCAGCTGGCGAACATGGTGGAACATTTAGCAGCGAAAGAACCTGATGTTCTCGTCAAAAGTCGGTGGAGACCAAAACCAAAGCAAACACAAAAAAAAGGATTTGCATTTGGTGAACACATTCAAAACAAATGCTCAAGTTTGCTGAATACACTTACAGGTAGTTTGCTTCATTTAAACATTCAACTTAACAACTTGATGAGGTGATACTATATCAGTGCTGTGCTTAGACTTCATTCTGCTTCCCTAAAGTGGCAATAAATCAACAAATAAATAGACAAAACCCTGCAAAATATCACCTTTTTGTTTGCTTTTGTCCCACCTGCAGTGTCTTATTCTGAGGCTTGTATGCATAGAGATACTTGTCCACATGCACATCTCCCTCAATGTGACAAATTACAGCAATTACTATGATGAAGTTCAAGGATGACACCATTATGATGATGTAATAATGAGCCCAGCCCACCTGACAGGTTCTAATAGGAAAGTGCCGAAGGACATTTCAGTGATGAATGAGTGTACCTCCTTGTGTATTGCCTTTTTTTTTGTCAAACTCAGCTCTAACCTGGATCTAAATACACCTCCCCCCCCTCAGTATCAAAAGTCCTAAACTTAAAAACCTCACAGACTGAGATATATGCTTTTAATAGCAACAATGTCTTATTGTTGCCTGTAGACAGTTTGAGCATATTGCTACCAGAACATTTACTCACAGCATTGTTGTTTTGACCTACAAACACCCACATAATAGTTTTTTCAGCAACCTTTTTTTTTCTCTTGTCTGTTTTGTTTAGTTTGTTCATCATTCTCCTGTTCTGACCATGATTGTGCAAGTCAATACTCAAATGGGCATCTGCGAGTGGTAGTAGCTGGTTGCCAGGAAATTTCGGATACAGTGACGGAGCCTCTAAAGTGTTTGCTCTTACTGAGTTCCTCCAACAATTGCAATGATATCTCACGTCCATTAGCCTTAGAGGGTTTTTTCTTCAATTATATTAGGAACACTTGAGAGCCCCCGCTGTGGAAGGGCCTGCAGGAACAGCTGAAAGTGTGAGCAAGGCAGCTGGTGGTCAACCTCGAGACCCCTCGCTGCTCCTCTAATGGCCCTGTCGGCTGCCTTGCTGTCACGGTCCCGTAAAAAAACAATCTCCCGGGGGAGAAGCAGCCACAGTAATAAGACCGATATGTGTGTAAATATTCACTTAAAGGAGAGCCAGTGACAGCACATCAAATATGAATGGCCTGTCTACTGGTCCTCTAATGTGTTTGTTCATAAGTGAGCACATTAAGGGCGGGATGCTGCATGCAGCATGCTGTGAACTGCCTGGGGATTTATGTTTTCTTGCAGTGAGTAATGATTGGACATCGAGGGGATCACAATGCCATCTTGCATTTGGGGCTTTTCAGAACTCTACAGTTAAAAGCAAATGTGTTTTTTAAACGCTTCCTATGATACCTGCTCGTCTGTAACAATATGCATTCATGATTGTTGCTTGCTAATGCAAATGAAAGCTAGTTTTAAATAACCTGGTGCAGTTAAGTGCTGATGGGGGAATCGCTCATATACAGAATAGTGATGATACGAACCACCACAGCACCAAAGCACCACACTAAACACAAGTCAGCAGTACAGTAATGTTGGCCTGGGTACACTGAGCCTGTTTTTGCAGGTTGTGCTACAGACTCCAACCACTCACAGTCTGGTGGATCATGCAACACTCCATGTTTTAAGTGATAATCTTGTCAAATGACTTCAGTGTTTGTTTGTTTGTTTGTTTTTTTCTTGTGTTTGTATCCTGCTTATCAACAAAATAAATAAATAAAACATAAAATAAATAAATAAAAACAAAATTTGACAGCGAAAGCCTTGTGAAATAGATAATAAATTCCCGCCACCTGTTTGGTCATCACATTTCTCATTACTGGCGATTTTCTGCTTAAATTATATTTTTTTATGGCATGTCTGCAAAAACACACAAAGAAAGATAGTAAACTAAGATAATTAAAAAAAAAAGATCCCATATAAAAAGTACTCTGTGCTCTTGGGCTAAGCCTATAACATTACATAATGAAAAAGGAAAATGGTGTGGAGGGTAGCAGGGCGTCTCAGATCAGCGTGTCAGAAAGTCTTATATAAATCATTAAACACTTAAGTCCCTTTAGAGGCCCGAATGGAAGAATACTCATTATTTTATATTGGACAACCCATTTATTGTCATTGAAATGAATGCTATTCTCATGATCCATTAGGTTTTTTAGAAAGAATCGATAATTTTCACATATGTAGCATTATCGTAGTCCAGGTATTGCATACAGCATTACACCACCACTGTCTTCACGCGACTAAACTATTCTGCTGTCAGCAAAAAGGCTTTCTTACACCTCATTGCTTCCATCTGTACAGAAACTCTGGCAGTTTGTTCAGCTTACGGATGCCAGATGCAGGCATTATTGCTGGACTGCTACTCCACCTGTTCAAAGAATTTGTTTGGAAGTTTCTCTCAGACATCTACGCACTTTTAAATCAATGTGTGCAGCAGAGAAGTTGGCATAAAAACAAGACTCTCATAGGTGTGTTTTTTTTTTTTAACCAGCCTGTTTTCAATGCGCTGCACCCTTAGGTTCTTGTAATAAATGAAAGAAAGAAGAAGGTAGACTTTTCCAAATATTGAAAATAAATTAGACATAAAACTTAAACTAAAATAGTTTAAGCAAACTTAAATAAATTAGAAAGCTACATATGAATCTCATATGAAAATGATTTTTTGTTGGTTTATTAACATTTTTTGTGGTTTTTACTTAAGTTTAAGCATGAAAAATCAACATCAACCAGCATTTTCTGTGCAGAAAAATGGATTCAAATATGTTGTCAAATTGTACCAATACAGAATAATAATCCACTGTTTCACCTTTTTTTAACTTCACTGATGTCAGGCTGCGGTTTATGTGTCAAACTGTGTACTTGAAATGTTAATGTGTGCTTTAGACCTCGCTTGTTATCTCTTCAGGCTTTGAGTCGACGCTGTTAGGAATAAGAAGAAACGCTGTCCCTTGCGTGAGCGGCTGCACCACGGGGATTTTTACTCGATAACGGGGGGATTTTATCTCAGAGTGCGATACTCATCAACTGCTCAGACATGATAAACCGCATGTATTTGCTATGCAACAGTGGTTCTTGTTTTTCCTTTGTCAGTCTGCATCGGATGAAGTGCGCATTATGTCGTGGTGAATTGCACACTGATAGGTCACCAAAGGATTCTCGTTTAATTCCTCACATCAGTTGCCAACCTGTTTAAGACTCTCTTTGACTAAAAACTATCAAGAGACGGGAAAAGCTCTTATTTAAATTGCACCGTACGCTTAAAAAAAATGACCTTAACATATATTTTAATAGGATAAATGCTTGAATATAAATCATATAAGCGCAACTAAAAGCCTGACAGGTAGTAGATCTGCTCTAATTGGAGGCATTTGAAGATGTGACGCTTTTTATCTCCTACTAGTGATTACAAGCATGCTCTGCCCTAATCCATTGACTTTAAAATACCGCTTTAAGGGGGGTAAGAAGATGAATGTTTATTGCCTTTAATCCTTGACTGTGATATATGGGTGCTGCCGTTTCCTCAGTTCCCCCAAAAACCTTGTATGCAAACCACCATTCAGCCTGCTGGTGAGGTCGCACTTTCCTCTTTGAATGATTCTTTCTTTCCTCTTTTTTTTTTTCTTTTCGTAGGTGTCAAGTAATGTTTTTCACCTTCATAAAGTATTTCCTGTGTCGACACTGACACCTTCTTAGAGGAGCATCAAGGCTGTGGCCGGGTTAGCTGTCACCAAAGTGTAAAGGATGTCATTGTAATCTCTTTATGGCCGTAGTGGCCACATGGCTACGCTACAGAAAATGGCTGAGTACACTGTACGTATTTCACTCCTGCACAAATTAGATGTCCTGATTTATTGTGGCCTGTGAGCAACTGTTGTATAAATCACTGCAGTTCACGTCTTATTCCAACGTATAGATAACAAGAATTTTTAAACTCCTTAGCTCTATGCGAACCATAAATCATGCTGTTTCTGTACAGTTATCTTCTCGCAGAAACTCTAACGTTTCATTTGGACGACGATGTAAAATGTTAACCCGCTGAAACAAGCAGGATAATTCCATCTAGTTTTGGAATATGATGTGTGAAAGATAGAGAAAATCTGAATTTTTGTCCAGTTTTCGTGTAAAGAGACTTTTTCCATGAAGCAGTTTATCTTCGTCCTGAACAGAAGCAGAAGAAGCAGAACGTTTTATTTTGTATTTTTCTCTTGGACGTGCACACGATAGACTGACTGTCACAGCCTTATTGACCGTAACACTCTGAACCTCCTCAGGAATAACATCCTCTGCGAAGCAAGTCAATGAGGAGCAGTCGATGATCTAATCCCATTGAACGCTCACATTTAAAAAGCATGACTCTTTTGCAGCATGTCTGTATATATTTGAGATGAAACACACTGTTCTATTTTACAACATCGTTTGTCTGAATACTCTAACCAGGTAAATACTGTACATTGATGTATCTGTTATGCCTTTAAGGGATCACAATGTATAAAAAATCTATAGAACTACTATTCAAAATATATCATGTCATGCATCGTAATGATAATGAACAAAGTGATTCTATTTTTGGATGAGATTTACAGATTCAGATACATTTCTGAGCTCAGAGCACATGTGATTAATGTCAAAGGTGTTAAGGATGTTTTTTTTTTGTTTTCATGTTTTATTGCTCTGCTTAACATCATAAAAGACGATCTAACGCAACTGACCTTTTGTTTCTTGTGTTTTCCTCTGATGGCTGTGTTGGATCCCAGTTTTGACACGTGCAAATGAAAAGATGAGGAGATGAAGCTGTTGCAGTCAGTCTTTATTATACAAACTTGTTTTTACAGGTAACTTAGGAGGCAAAAAACAACAAAAATCAACCAGTAAGAGTATGAAGATATGGCCACACGGTCAAAAAACTGTTACCTCTCTCAGCCACCGAACTCGAACCTTCAGCCTCTCAGGTGTCCACCAGATGAGGTTAGATCCACCTGTGGCCATACTTGATCAGTCCACACATTCACACACATACTCTCACTAATGACAAAGAAATAAGAATATAAAATAAACAAAAAGCTCATTTTGGCTCCAACAGCGGCGGTTTGTGCCTCTCTGAGCTACGTTTTAATAGAACGGACCGACAGATGAGCTCGACCTACTTCACTACTTTTATTTTTACAGCTAAAGTGTTTCCTTTTGAATGTTTTACTCAAGCCCAAAGTTCACGGTTTAACAGCTCTATAATTTTTCTCTCAAAGTGCACAAAAGCATTAAATTCAACTGCCAAAATCTCAAATTTGCAAGGGAGTAAGAGTCAATCCATGACCTCTAGAGGTTCGTAGGTCGACCCACCTGCTTTAAAGTGTATCTCCACTGATACGGTGAGTAATACTCTCCCTTTAGTTAAGTGTGTGTGTGTGTGTGTGTATTTTTAATGAAAAGCTGGGCCTTCATTATACAGGATGTGTGCATGTGTTTCGCTCAAGGTCATTGAGAATATAAACTTTCCTTTTGAAGTCATGTTCAAATTGACTGGGGCCGGAGCAGGGAGCTGGTGTTCTGCCTGATCTGCGGACCCCTCGAGAGCCCACACCAGTCATCATCCAAATTGCTGAGGGCATTTTAATCAAGCGCAGCAGAATGAAACCACAATCAGATCCATGCAAATATATATATATATATATATATACACACACAAAGACCTGCACAGGCACACAGATTTAGAAAGGGAAAGAGACGTAGAACAAGCAGATCGACAAAGTGACTTGTCTTTATTTTTTAATAGACCTCCACATGATGCAAGTCAGTTTATTCAAATGAGATACAGTGAATTCATGGCATTGCTCGTATGCTGTGTATTATTTAAATAAGGGTAGTGCTATAAAGTAAATGAAGTGGCAATCTTGGCTGGGAGAAAGTGATACCTGGAATGTAGTGTTGTTATTGCGACATCGTTAAGGCGCAGCGTGTGAAATGTCTTCATTGTGATTTAAGTGAGGGATAAATCCATCACTTGAGAACAATAACATCCTGACATTTCTTTTTCCCCACTTGGCGAGATGCTAAGATGCCGGCACCTTTTATTTGAAAT
>JAPZDY010000013.1:3065276-3076789 GCA_029783645.1 Ctenochaetus hawaiiensis | reverse complement strand
TAACAGGAACCTAACTGATACGTTATGAGATTGCAGACATAGATTAACAAATTTAATCTGGATAATCAAATAACGTGCAACAAGGCCATGCTGTAAAGATGTACGCGCTGATGTAGATAGTGAATGAACATAGACCGATCCCCCCCACTTCCATCCTCCACCCTTTCAATGATCTCACCTTTAACTTTTGCCAGTAATTCTCCCGTGTTTATATTCTATTTAGTTTCATCAGTATGCTTGATCATGCACCTCTCCCCCACTCTACCATCTGCCATACGATCGCAGTTTCAAGCCGGATGAGCGGAGTGGACATATTTGTCCTCACGACTGGTCACTTTATTGTTGTGAGGCAGGAAGGGTGAGTGACTAGCGCTTTGGGGAGGAGTGAGGGGTGGTAATGGGTTCAGATTGATGCACAATGACTGTCCATATTATGCTAATGAACTGCAACAGCCCCTTTCATATGTTCTGCGGAATGAATTGTGGTTTGCTTTAATGGCCAAATTTTGCATAGGGTAATGGGGGAAACCAATACACTTATCTCACTGCAGCAAACTGAAACTATTGATCAAAGCTGTGAGTGCATTTTATTTAAAATTGCTGAGACTTTATGTCAGCATCTCGTCGACGGCTCTTGACAACACATTTAACGGTTAAAGGCACACATTACCATTCTATCATAGATAATCATTTTCGGAATTGACATTATTTAAATTAGAGGTTGACTGATTGGAGATTTTTAAAGGCCAATGTAAAGACGATGGTTTGGGGAAGGAAAAAGCCAATAGACGATTGATTAGCAGATAAAAAATAGAGAGAGAGGAAAAGAGGAAGAAAATGCATGCTCAAGATTTAATACCATTTTATCACCAGTTTATTAAAAGAATTTAATTAATTGTAAATGGGGAGCTGACATTTCACATTTGTTGTTCCTGTCTGGTTTTCCTGCTGTCGAGTCACACGGGCTGAGCTTTTGCTTCACCCAAAGTGTTTTTTTTTGCAGAAACAATCAAGTATATGGTTAAGAGTTAAGAGTATACACGATATTTTGAGTAGTGGCCACTTTCTGCACCAAGCAGAAGGCATCTGAACACAGGTTACGACTGGACAAGTGAAAGAATGTCACCTCCGATGAAAAAAAATTCTCATTTGACCTCAGGTTTTGTTCACCAAGCATGACCCCGACTCCGCTTTAGCCACATATATCAAACCTTTTCTTTTTTCTAGTAAATATTATTACTTTCTTCCACAGCTTTTGTCCACCATTGGCTGACAAGGCCAGTAAATAATTTCCAACTGAATAATGGAAACTACTCTCCAGCATTCATTCTGTTTATAGGCAACCGAACCTCAGCAGACTTTAACTGTCTGGGGCAAAGCAAGTGAAGCAACAAAAGAGGACGTTAATATCTCGTCTCAAGTCTCATGGGTGCAAGTAAAGAGCAAAAAGATATGGCCCCCTGCTGTCAACAGAACACATGCCTTTGACATGCACATGCATTCTCATACACCTGCTGGAGCATGAAATTACATTAATGCAGAGAATCACATATCATAAGACGGAGCTCCACAGCATACTGGTTGTTTTATAATCCCACAGTGTATCTTAAACCTATAGAATAATCTCAAGACATGAGTGGAGCTTGCTATTACTGCAATGGTATCGAGTTTGAAAAAACACACACAATAGGGCCTGTTGTTTACACAGCTGCATGGTTATACCTCAGTTTGCAGTTAATAAGACTTTTAGACACAGTTTTTGGGTTTGAGTTCAGACGTGGCGAAAAGCAGGACAGTGATTTGAGACAATGCAGATAAAAAAAGAATTAACTGTTGTTTTAAATTAGTTAAAATCAAGAAAGTTTCAACTTCCACCAAACCCCAGGGATGATTTTCACTCTTTTAGAAGCCCTAATTAAAGAAGTGTCAAATAAGAGAATGCAGTGAATCACAAAACTTGGTGAACGTTTCCTGCCTGCACACTGTGATGTCGACACAATGCATAGAAAGAAATGAACATTAGTTGTTTTAAAGTCTTCAAATCCACAGCTGAGTAAATTATTTGGATCTTTCTGCCTGCGCTCTGTGTGTTTTCTTCGTCTGGTTTAAGTCATGGGAGTTTGGTTCAGAAGCTGAAAGGCCTGAGGTCATCACTCTGTGTTATCATGTGACTTTCTCTGTGTGGCTTCAGTTGTTTGGCCTTGGGGAACACACTCCCTGTCTCTCTTTCTTTCTCTTTCTCTCCCTCCCGTTTGCTCTGGTTAGTGTTTGCCAGCCAGAAGTGAGTGTATGCAACAATCAGGAACGTGATGGTTTAGTGTATCAAGCAAAAAAACTTTGATTTTATGTCCTCCAGTTGCATTTTGATGGCCAACAAAAGATGCGTCTCTAAAGTTGATTCGTTCATGTGCCGCATTGTTGCCGGATTATTTGATAAAGCAACATTTGCTGCATCTTGACAACAAAAGTCAAGACATTTCATCTTGGCACCTTGGTGCCCTGTGAAAGTAGTACATCTGCTGCCTTCTATTACTTTTCATATTTTTCATACTTTTGCCAGCCTTTTACTCCCTGCTCTCACGCTCAGAGCAGAACGTCTTTCCAATTGACATTCAGCTCCACTGCAGCGTATAACTCCTATCCTGAATGTTAAACAGATATGACATGGAGCTTTGATTGTAAATAATTTGGCTCAAGCTTTGGGGTCAGCCAACCGAGGAGCATCTACTTTCTCTTCATATGAAGGCCTTCTGTTCCTCCAGCTGCCACGCCGCCTCTATTTGAGACAGGTGTCATCGTAGCAATGTGAAACACCTTCATTCTTGATACAATTATCCCCACTGGCTCGGTAACTTAACCTACAACATGGGTGGGAGGAATCCCAGTGCTTCCAGGAATACTCACCGTCTGTGCCGGGACAACATGGCATGAAAGATTATATAGATGTGATGAGTTGACCTTCCATAATGTAGTTCCTCTTGGAAACTGTCGACCAGAACTTCCCGGTGATAAATCAGTGTTTTTAACAGGGTCGTATCTTTTTGCACAAAGAGTTACGTTGAACAATAGATCATGTAACATCAGCGCGGCTGCACACACTGTTTCAACACACACATTCATGGATATATTTCACAATAGGCCATCACTTTAAATCCACAATTTGTTATAAATTGACTGAAGAAGAAAGTTAATATTTAAAAAATAATGACTCAAATTCAAAATTTACACTCTATAAGCACTAAAAAAACTATATAAATTTGAAACTAAGGAGCAGAACTACTTTTTTAAAAAACCTGCATCCTCTATTTTTTCCTTTTATCAGTTCAAAGATAACTTTTCAATGCATTTTTACACCTAGCAAAACAAATATAATAACTTATTTCATTAAACTTTTAAGGTGTTTTTTTATTATCTCCCTTTTAACAAACACATATAGCTGATAAAAAGAAAAGAAACAGCATTTTCATTGGTGAATGGTATCAGCCAATGCTGCTAATAGGTCCCAAAAAATATTGATCAGAGCACCCTTGGTATTTTTATGTACATGGTTCATTTATTACCACACAAATTAGCAGATATGCCTGCTGTGTGTGTGTGTGTGTGGAATGTTTGTATTTCCAATTATTATTATTATTATTATTATTATTGTTTATCTCAAACTCATAAATCTATCAGGAAACAGTGCAAACTCAGATTGCCTGGTGATTTTTCATGTCACAACTGCAAAGACAGATCTCAGTCAAGTTTAAATTACATTTGAGAAACGTCAATAGTGAGCTCATAAATACTGCAAAAGGCTCAGACAGTTGGTCCTTTTTCCTCTTCCCTAAAGACGGACAAGAACACGTGTTTTGCCGTTAATTAAAATCAGGACTGGGCCCATGTTGCATGATTAATTACCTCATACCGTGCAGTTGCCCACAAACATTGATGACTCTTTGCGTGTGTGTCATGGATAGGACTTGCACCATTCATCACCCCTGTAAGGTCAAGCTCAAAGCTACATTGTGTTCTGTAATTACTAGTCCCTGTTTCCTTCCACCATGTTCTCTCATCACCTTTGATTTTGACAAATTTATTCTCGTCTGCGCCCTTTGTTTGGATGTCGATTAGTGTTCCTATTAGAGTTTTAAATCATTGTTTGCATACAGCATAAAACTATGGCATCAAAAACTAACTAATTAGCACTGTTTCAGTACAAAACTGAGTTGTATGCTTCCTTATTGTTGAACCCTATTCTGAGGAATGAGTGTTTCTGAAGTTAGAAGCAGATAAAGAAATGACAAGAAAAAACCACCGTCTTCTCAAGGTTAAAGCAAAATCTTAAGATATTCAGTGGTCGGTTCTGAGATATTCAGCACTGATATACATCAGACAACTAGAACATCCTTTTTTGTGCCTTTCTCTGGAGGAAAAGCATTACATACCTTCTTGGCTTTGGAGAATGCCACTGAGCAAATGTGTGTCTCCTGACACCTTGAGTTAATGATCAGCCTGCTTCCACAGAGGCAATGTATTTTGAGTCACTAGCGAAGCATGACAATAACCTTTAACATTATCATTTACACACATATTATACCACGGGACAGATTGTCTATAGGCTACCTTGCGGCAATAAGTCATCCTTCCCTGATAGGGTACCATCCTCATTTTGTCATGCTAAGGTATGTGACTTTGAGGTGGTTTGCAGGCCAAAATCGTCCATCTTGTGGAATTTCATTTTTGTCTTTTTCAGAATGCCTCTCTCAAGGTGAAATATTATGATATTGCCACAGGCATAATGTTCTGAGATTAAAAATTGGGGGGAAAAAAGTAGGGAAATGAAATAAAGTGAATCTTATCATATAGTTTGTCAAACAACATTAGTTTATGCAGATATTTGAATTACTGCGTGCATTTTGACTGCAGGGTAAACGTTCCGAGGCCGTATCACTCCGAAGCCATGAGAGAGATGAAATATTTTTGAGGAAATGCAGATTGACAGTCACCTAGAGAATCAAAGCTGCTGGAATACAACGATTTGTTATGAATCATGCAGAGCAGACGTGAACACCAGCGCTCGGCGGCGGCTGGTTTCTGTCTGTTTTATTACAACAGACTCTCATGACATGACATCAACAATGAAGGACAGGCAAAGTATGATTAAAATGAGATGAAATAGATGGAATAGCAACATATATCAATCACTATAATTAATCTAATTATTATACTGTATTACAAGTTGTTGCATCGCTTGAATTTGATATATTTTGAGCTAAAATCAACCACAAATCTTTGGAAATCAATGCAGTTTTAATATGAACCCTACCTTCACTGCGCCACACAACAGCTGTTGAAAGTAGGTATTGTCTAGAAATGTGAATCCAGTGTACTTATAAATCTCCAAGGTGTGAATAAACATTATTATCCTGCTGTACAGTTGTTAGTCGAGCAGTAAGAGCCTTTGACAGACACCTTTTTAAGTGGTGTCTCTGAATGTTAGCTTTTTCTATTGTTAAACTTCAATACCTCTGTGCATTTCCAAGGTTATAAAAGAGAAGTGTTTTTGCACACAGGATAAATAGGAACCCTTTCGTGCCATGTAATCATAATTAGAAGCCTATACAAAGCAGAAAATAAAAGCCTGTAGGAGACCAGCAGTCGGTGAGCTGAAAGGACTGTTTTAATGTGAGCCACAGGTGAGATTTCTGTAGACTGCCTGTAGTTTTTTGGATCAAAACAAGTCCCGAATGAAGTGAGGATAATTTTAGCTTTCTTAACAATGCATGTCTTCTCTTAACAATATTTAAAAGGACCAAACATTAGTTTATAGGAGGTAATACGCCTATTAACAGCACCTGTGATGTTTTAGTTGCCAGTCCTGTCCAACTGTTAGTGCAGCGCTATTTCTTAACCTTCAGAATATATTTTAATGGATTTTAGTTTTCATGATTCTTTGGCAGATGTACTGAAACGCTGGTGATACAGCACAGATGGATCTATGTTAGGGTAACAATACAATCGACTTGTAGCTGTTTCATCCTGGCTGGTTGTGTAAAAACATAACTTTCAACTGACAATATTAGCCATATTTTTTTTTTTTTCACAAAGCAAATAAATAAGAGACATTGTTAACATGGGATTTACATGCAGTGGTCCTTACAAAGAAAGCTGCCAACATTTTGTCAGCAGCTCAGCTATGTGGCCTCTCCTCCTCCTGGGTCTCAAAGCCCATCACTGATAATCACTAACTGCTTCCACAGTCAACTCTGCCTGTTGCAGATGTACTTAATTAATCCCTTCCCTTCCAACAACGGGCGAGGGGAAAAAAAAAAACAGTCAAGGGAGCTTTATTTTGTGTACAATTAAAGATGCCCTTCCCTCGAATGTCCTCAATCAATGGCACAGGAAGACAACTGAGACAAAGTTGATGTGATGCACAGAGACCACCGGAAAGGAAAGACAAAAGTTTGGATTTATTGGACGACCTTCAGAGGCTTTTGGGAACCTGTGAGTCTAACCTGTGCATTGTGATAGTCTGCCTGCTGTCTGGGCTGCAGTAAGTGCAGGTGCGCGCACACCGTCTCGGGTTGTCAAATTACTTTATTTTCACACAGTCATGGTGGAAAAAGTGAAAAATGTACTGCGGCACGAGAGGAAACAAAGCAGGAGGCGGCTTTGTGCCGTCGTCCATCAGCGTTAGATGTATGAATGTATGGGTTTTTACACTCAGTCAGTTGTTGGGCACCACACATGCACATTCCTCTTCTGGAAACAAACATGCTCCCTTGATGTGACCATTGATATAAATAACCAGCAGACATAACTTATCATTTTCATGAGCAGAAAGGTGAACTGCTACACGTGGCTGCTTCTCGACTGAACTTACGATGCAGAACCATCTCTATCCCTCAACACTTACTGAAAAATCTATCTTTGCTATTTACTCCGGTGTGTTGGTTTTGACTCAAAAACCATGCAGGTTCACTTACACAGTAGCTTAAGCTGAGCTGATATCAAAATGCCATTTAAACATTTATGCAAATAAAAGTGTGACCTCTCAAAGATGCATTAGTTGAATAATACTGCAAGATATGCTACTACAAAAAAATCTGTCATTTTGCAGAGTGATTAGGTTAAATGCCACTTTATCACTTAAATGAATGATGAATTAATGCTCATATTGCCACTGCTTTTAATGGCAATTCTGTAAAAAAGGTTTACAAGTGCACAACATGCACCATTACATGCTAGTAGTAAAACAGAACAAAACAAAAAATAAATCAAATGAATAATATTTGTGACAATTAGAGATATTTAATGTTTTTGCTTTGTGTTTCAGCCACTATGAGCAACATGTATTGGTAAATCACGGATGAGTTTCTGTCAAAAGCTGATAATCCCAATGAGATGAGAAATGACACCAATTATTTGTGCATATTTCAAATACTACCAAAGGAAATGACATTTATTCAAATAATTAATGCACACTGAAAATAAAACAGTTCTTAAAGGATTACTGTTGTGTTCGGAGAGCAAAGTGTGTTCATCTACACGGTTCACATCATTCTCTTCCATCCTCCTTTGTCTTGTTTTAGAATAGCTTGTGGCAAAAGGGAGAACAAAACAGTTTGACTGTGTGGTTTATTTTTCCATCTCTGTCTGAGTCAAATCTGTTGTTCATTTGAGGTAAACACATTTCAGGTTTCGTCTAGACACGACCTTGCAAGTTTGTGCAGTTATTCTTGTTAGAGCAATGCACCGACTTCCGCCAACTGTGGAAAAAATAAAAAACCCTAAACATAACCTTAACTTTAATAAATTCATGCCTCAATTAACCCTTCAACCCCTAACCCAACAAGCACCTCGGAAATAATGATTTGCTGCATCAGTACCAGGCCGTGGTCCCCATGAGGACACCTGGGAATACATAACTACAAAACTCTATGCCTGTGTAGTGACGAATGTTGGCCAAGATGTTCTTTCTGGGACTGTTTCAAAGGGCCGGTGTTTAAATAAATGACAGCCAAATACTATTTCCGATGCAATATTATCAACAGAAAAAAGTAACAGCTCTGACTTTTTGTCTATGCATTGTAATATGAACAGATATCTGCTAACATTAGCATGCTAAACAGCACACCTCGGTCCGCTCTGTTACAAACATAATTGCCTCACTCATCAAAAACCATCTCATTTAAACTTGACTGAAACAAAGGAAAATAAAACTTCAAAAAAAACAATTTGGTTTGACTTTCCACTGTTTTAGCAAACACCAACTTTGCTGCACAGCTAACTGATAAATCAAGCTAACAGCAGCTACTAGAGCCAGTTAAAGACGGCAACGGTGAACAGTACAGGAAGGAGCCATTGGCTATCTTACACAATCCCCTACAGTAGCCTAAAGGTTCCTCTGTTTTATGTTGAAGATCATTAAATGCATCCAGTAAAGAAAAAGTGACTTCAGGTGTTGACAGATGGCTTATGTAGTCGCTGTAAACCCGCCCCTGAGAGAGAGCGCATCATTTAGACCATCGGGCTAAGGTGGAGGATTAAAGGTGTCACATGTGACATCCTTTTTTTTTTTTTACACAGTGGCAGATGTTGCTCAAGTAGACACAAAGAGGGGGGTGAAAGGCTGAACAGTGTACAGAACAATTGCGACACTGTCAACTGTTTCACCCCGTCGGCACAAAGTTCTGGCAAAGAGACTGAAACAGTTGAGAGGAGAGAAAATGTGGTTGTTTAGTGGAGTAGAAGCTGAACCGACAGAGGGGTCAGCTGTTTTTAAATGTATTACACATCCCACTGCTTCTGACAAGAGCGGCGGTAACATTACCATGCTAGAACTGACCCATCCAGTACAACAAGAAATAAAAAAAGATACTGGTTCAGTGCCTCAAGGATATATTTTCATAGCCAGAAGATGATGTGAAACCATGTGAGCAGTCTGCTCTAAAAAAAATATTTGGGCCAGTAGAATATTCAGATACAGTGACCCATGCCAGACAGGTTGGCTTATTAGATACAGGTTACAGGTTTAAATCTTCATACAGATGTTCAGAAACTGTTTTTTCATACTTTTTAATTCATTTTTAGCGAAACTAGCAGTTATCAAACACTGTTCAAATGGTAGATTTCAGTAACTCTGCAAAACTAAGACCAGTGCAATGGAAGAAACAGATATCCAAGCTGAAATTAGGAGGTAATTTTTCAACATAAAAAGTGTCAAAATGACGATTCTGGTTAGTGCATCATTATACGGTCAGTTTTACTGTAAATGTCACATAAATTATTGATGATAAATAATAAATTTGGGGTTCAGAGAAACTGGTGATTGATCCACATCCTCGTGAGTAGAAACTGGCAATGTTGCACCTTTTGAGCTGTGTTAAGAAATGTCATTAAAAACACACACAAACCCAGGAGATCAGCGAGTCAACACTTGTTTGCTTTGCATTTTATATTACTGGTGGTATTTGCTGTTGATTGGATAATGCTGAGCGGCAAATCACACAGCCCAACAAAACCAACATTCTCAATAGAACAAATTAAGGCAGCTGATCAACTTGGGAGCCCGAGAGCTCAGATCACCTTCAAATAAATGGCTAATTAATTATTATCATGGGGGATGGTAACGTCTGTGTTTCAAACGGTGAATGCTCATCGCTCGCTGTCAGTTAAGAAAGTTAGAAAAGGTTGACTTCATGGTTTAATTTAAATCTTAAATCAGCAGGGAAAGAGCATCCTCTTTTCTGTCTTCCTCTGCCATGGCAGCTGATAATTAGTTTTGTGATTTTTTTTGCTAAATTTATTTAGTTTTAGTGCCACATTTTGGAACATTTGTAGCAAACTTGAGCAAAGCAGGTATCTCTTAAATGAAATTATATGTTATAATTTTAATTAAAAAAAATGCATAATGGAAATAGAGGCTTTGTTAGACAAACACTGACTGCTCTATGAAATTAAACTATTTCATCTAGATGAATTCATGTCCATTTTTTTATCTGTTGTTCAGTGTGTGGCACTTTTTTTTTACATTCAATCTCAACTGACTTAACTACTTAGCTGTTTTTTTATTCATTTGATTACAAAACCACACAGTTTGTTTTCTTTTTTTCATGTTTTGCAACTTCAGATGTGCTATCTTCATTATCATTTCATTACTGCAGGCTGTAAAAAGTAGTTTACACAAATGCATAATGAATGAAACATGCTTTAGCCTGTGAGCCATCTTTTACTTAGAAACAGATAATAAACTTGACACATAGCAGGGAATCTTAAATCTGTCTCCTTTTTTTTGCCTGTGGCTGTTCCTATCTTCTTCTGTGGCATTATTATTATGTCATGCCACCAAATAATGCTATAACGTGACCTGGGGATTTGCCCTGCTTGTTGAGGAACATATTGAAGAAACAATATGTGGTGTTTCTCGGGGCAGATTTAAGTTATATTAGCAAAGCCTTGCTTCTGCTGCTGCTGAGTCCACAGCATTTTAAAACATCTGTGGTGGTAATCCTCAGAAGTTCGAACTCCTCAGTTAATTCATATCATACTCCATTATTCTGCAATGCACATTCAAAAAAAGAATATGTTTCTTGCTGTGTTCTGGGCTGTGTATCAGCATGTTATCTCGTAAAATGAAAACATAAAGGGAGAGTTGATGCACACGTCTACAGTACCTCCTTTCCTTGGGTAACTTATTCTCCCATGTTTGGCAGCACACTCGGGACTATGTATCTGCACGTCAGTGGTTTCACAATGGAGGCGCTGAATTCCTCAAAGAGCCCTTCATTATTATAATTGTCATGTCTGTCCATCACATAAAGAACATTATCTCACATTGTATTACCGTATGAGACATGAGAATTATGCACATGTCCATTTGTATTGTGAATAGCATAATGCTGAGAAAAAAAATCTTTTAAATTATAATTAAAAATTATTTGTGCATACATTTTTTGTAACTGTTTTTTGTTCAGTTTATGTACTTGAATAATCAGGAGTAAATATTGATTATCACTTAACTCTGAGTGTAAGAATCAGATATGTTTTACAGGTAATTAAACACCTGCGATCGCATCCTTTCTTGGTCTCATTTCATTTAGCGTTTATTTGACAGGAACAGTAATATTGATAACTGAACAACTTATTTTCCATCACAACATTTATAGCTACAAATATTTTCCAGTTCTTGTACTTAAAAGGGCTTTTAAATAAGCGACATACAACTTGTTCATAAACCAACAAGATTAGACTATTAGAGTACCTAAACATATGAGCAAATACACATACTAATGCATAATCTACACATACATGTCCACCCTTCTCCACCTCCACACATGACTATTGTGATTGTTTGGTTTTTGAATACAGTTGTCCCTCACTATAAGGCGGTTCAACTTTCACGGCCTTGCTGTTTCGCGGATTTTTTTTAGTGCAATTTTGCATTCTTTCTTTTACAGCATATGAACGTGCATTGTGTTCTGCGTCCTGATTGGCTAAGGGACTGTAGACCATTGTCAATCAATCTC
>JAPZDY010000013.1:3017561-3030813 GCA_029783645.1 Ctenochaetus hawaiiensis | reverse complement strand
TATGATTGGTGGAACTCACGGGAGGCTGGCCAAAATTGTGGAAAAGTGGCGGTGATTGGACAAAATTGCAAGGTCGCTCAGAATTCATGGAATTTGGTTGAATTCGCGTGAATTGTTGCGATCGCAACATCGCGAATTCCTGGAGGGACTGGTTAATAAATACAGTATGTTGACTGAATAAAATATCAATCGAGAAATTCAGCATTGAACTTAAAGTGATCATAACTTACCAACTTCAGACATTTCTGGGACACTGGCAAAGTAGATCTCCCGTGCAAACTTTGGCGCGTTGTCGTTGATGTCGTGAATTTTTATATTAAATTCGGTGTCAGGCTCCAGCTCTGCATTGGTGTTCCTGTCCAACACCTTTGCATTGAGTGTGTACATAGCTTTCTCCTCCCTGTCCAGCCTCTTGGTGGCGTGAATATCCCCAGACTTCTCATCGATCAGGAACAGGGTGCCCGCCCCGTCTCCGGTCAGAACGTACCTCACGTTGCCGTCGCCTTTGTCCATGTTGGAGTGAAGCTGAAAATGAAAGAGACATATTTTTTTATACATGTGGAGTCAGTACAAATAGTTGTATTGTATGGGGGTTTAATTAGAAGCATTGCACACTCTTTTGTCATGTGCTTCAGGCTTGACAAGAAAGCGCAGTCTTGCCACTTTGTGCAACCACTGGCAACACTAAAGTTGTTCAATTCTACTGAAAAACAAGAAAGAAAGAGAAAGAAAAGACAGAAAAGTTATTCTGAATGTTTACGGTCCCTTATCATTGCCCTTGAGCACCTCTTCACATGATAAAAAGAAATAAAAAAATCCTTCACTCCCTTTTTAGTTACACATAGTCTGCCTGCAATTCTAGGTGCTGGTTTTGACTGTAGCTGAAAAATTTGAACACCGTGCACAAACAGAAAATAAAATATAAATATCCAGCCATGGGTCCCAATTTAGGATTATTCCCGAAGGTCCTTTGTCTGTAGGCATTACTGAGAGAAATGTGCTTTCTCCACAGGTTTCCACTTTTAGTTTTATGCCCTGGTTGCCAATTCTTTCTCTTTTTCCTCTCCCAATTTTTAGATCAGGTAACATTTGTGAACTTCTAAGTTCCTCAGTCCTCCTAAGCCTCTTAGGTTGACCAATTCAGCTCTTTCTGCTGTTTTTTTATTTCCTGTGTGTGTGTTTTGGGGAGTCTGGAAATATGACAGTAAATTAATATAACTGGCTTGTCGTCTGAAGTTAAGAAGTACCAAACCTGTGTACTTTCATCGACAGAAAGGGTTTGGTGTTTCACATTTTCAGTTTCAACTACTGAACATGCAGTGAATAACAGTAGTTGCATGAGCAAAGTGAGTACAATCCAAACCACAGGCACTCTGTCTTTCTAAATCAAATTGATCTCTAAAACTAAGATGATCGTCTCTATATTTTTATGGATATTTTACGTGCACTTTATTGTTTTAATTCCCCTGGTCCAGTAGGGGGCACAAGAGCCAGTGAGTAATTGTGCCCTTATGTGATCTGAAGCTAGTTATGCTAATGATAATGTTGTTAGCTGCCAAGCTAACGTCTACAAAGCTAAATTAACCTTTCGGCTATGTTGCTCATATTGTCCAGCGCTGATTTTTTTTTTTGACCTTTGATTTCTAAGAGGAGGTCACACGACTGTTTGGCCGAGAGGACATCACCCACATTTATGCCAAAGCTTTGATTTATAATAACCTTTGTAAACACTGAAATAACGGTGTAAATCTGCAGAAGAATCTAAATTCGAGTCTCGGAGCAGAACTTTGCCTCGGCGCCCACAATGCCACGTGTGACAACCTCCATTAGTTCAGATCAAATTAGTCTTACATTTTTCTTCCAAATTGCGCCTGTGAAAAATGATGAAAACCTGACCTACAGCAACAATTGCTAAAATTAGTCACCTCTGACCTATCCATCACCTTTAAGCAGCTCTAAGCGTCATGGAGGAGTAATGGCGGCAAGCTGTCACAGACACTTGATTCTAGCTCATTACTGTACTGGATCTGTCAGCAGATATATTTAGAGCACTATCTCATGGTATCACATTTTCAATGACATGTAGTTAGGGACACAGAATGTACGTCAGTAACTTATTAATATTAATGCTTGCACGCTGTGAGGAAACTAATTATTTTTACTGCAGTTGGAAGAGTGATGTCAACAGAACAACTTTGAAAGGAAATCAGAAACATATTGCCAGAGCTCCGGCTGTTCTCAGGCAGAATTAAAAAGAAAAAAAAAAGAGGAGGGACGCGTGGTGAAAACAAGACGCTGTCTAGTTGAAATGAACAATATTCACAGTATTTGGGCTCGTGTTTGAAAATATTTATATGCAGATGAACCCCGATTTCTCAAAGTTTATCGAGGAGGATTTTTTTTTTTACATAGCTCGGATTTTTCTCTCATGTTTTGGGACAATCTGTTAATTACTTATGAAAATAAATTCCCCTGAGCTGTAGATCAGTGAACCGAGGATTTATGTCATGTTCTGGATGTGACATGAATGGCTGATTCTGGGAAGCAGGAAAGGTGTTTTTTTTTGCATACAAATGGACCTCATATCTGTGTTGTTGTGCCACAGTCACCTTTACAATTCTTTGAAATCCATCATCCATGTAATGGTATATTTGATTTAGGAAACGTCGGGACTTTCAATGCTGAGCCACCGTGCGACATGAAAAGAACATATTTGATTAAATTCAGCACTTTTATCATACAAACACATTTCTATGCATCTGGTGTGATAATTAGGTCAATGCAATTTCAGATTGTGTCAGACCACAGGACTTGCATTTTTAAAAAAAAGGAATAAATAAAGTAATAAAATCTTTTGTTGTGTGTTCTTGGGGCTTTTGATCTGATTTGTATTTCCAGTCTCGGCTGTTAATCCTGTAAAAAATGGAGGCTTAGAAGCACAAGCAACAAACAGCAAGCCATCAAAGGAGCCTGTACCCTTTGCAGCCAAGCTGTCTACAGCATTATAGAAATTTTATAGTCTTTACAGAAGCTTCTAGAATGCATTTTACATTATTTCCCTGAATCAACGTGGGAGCTTGTGGGCCTTAACTTTATGCATTTTCGCTTATTACTGGATGTCTGCACATGTCAGCTTACTAATCATGTGGGTAAACAGATCTTTTCCCCGTGGTCATATAGATTCCTCACTGAGTGGTAGTGCAAATAATGAGGGCTTTTGCAGAGGTAGGCGATGTTGTACGGAGTCATTATGAGATAGCGCATCATCTTAAAAAAATAATGCTTCTGTGCATCTAAATGAGCAGGGAACTGAGCAGCACTGGAGTGTAAGGTTTGATTTCTGCAGAGATGACTCATAGACACAGCGCATATTTAATATACACAGTGCAAAGACTTGAAGAAGTTTGGATATCTGCTCTAAAATATTTTTATTGACATATAGTAGAGGTGAATTCTTATACGTTGCACTGTTCTCAACTCTGCATCTTAACGTGTGGAGTAAACCTATTACATCTAGTACAGCTGGGGAAAAAAAATTGCATTGATACTCTTGACAAAGTGCTGCACAAAGTGTTTTCACACAGCCTTAACTAAATCAAATGTTAGCACTACCACACTATATTTGCAGGGATTTAGTGGCTCTCCTTCCAAGGCCTTGCAGCACAAACACAGCCTTTTCAAGGCCTTATACAACAGAGGCACAGAAGAGAGCCTTGATGAGTTAAATCGCCTTGCACAAACACTGAGGAATTGTCTGTAAAGCAGCAAAATCATTGGCAATTCTTGTCAGGTCTCTGGTAAGCATTGCTCTGTGCTGCAAAGAGGAGATAGCAAAATAGAGCGCAGAACGGATACAGAATAATTACTCTCCCTCCCTCTCTCTCCCTCTGTCTTTCAAGACATAGGCAAAAAAAAAAAAAATCTTTACCTCTGGAACGCTGTACTATAATGTATATTATGCAGGTGAAAGTTCCAGCTTGCAGTATCTCCTGTATGCTTTGTATTATTTAAGGCTCAACACCAGTTCTGGAAAATTTATGCAAAAAATGTATTGAGCAAGGTCTTGCGAAATCTCAGGCATATTTATTGGCGAAATATTAGCACAACAAAGTGTGCTACCCTTGAATATTCAAATTTGGGGGTGGAACGTTTTTCTTTACAAGACAATACAATGTGCCCGGAATTTAATGGGATTTTGTTCACTTCAAACACGACACTCAAAAATGCTCCGGAATCCAAAGTTGTTTTTTTTTTTCGGTCATATTGCTCAGCGTTGCGAGTGTTCACACTTCACAGGCCCTGCTTAAGAAGTAGGGCACCCACAGCTGCACACAGTGAGCGCTCACACTCATTAATGGCCCCGTGAAAGTCAGTTAAAATGAGATTTGAGGGTTTTTTTGCTCTTGACACATGCACAGCCGCTGTATGGCATGTTCACAATGGTGAGAACTGCTTCTGATTCGCTCAAACCTCACTTTTCCTCCTCGTGCTGTTATTTTTCCTTATCATTGCGTGAGGCATCAGTCAACAACGCACAGTGTGTTGCCTTCAAAGCAGCAGGTCTTTTGAATACCTTGATAGGCAATACATGCTGCATTTATTACATATAGTGTAACAGCAGTAGTGAGCTGCAGCGGTGGCGATAATTTGCCGCTTCCTTTTCATTTAAGGAGCGAGCTATAAGAGTGTGACTGTTCTTTACATCGAATTTGATTGCTGTAATCAGGAATCAACCACAAGTGACAGTTAGTGAGTGTGTGTGTGTGTGTGTGGGCTGATTGGAGAGGTTTGATTGAATGTGAAGTAAACAGGGTCTACCACAGTGCACTGCAAAAGGCCATTAAGTGATGTTTATAAGAAAGACCATCAGAGCGTTGATGGCTTTGTGCCGCTTATAAATGTGCTTTTTGCACTTCGTCCCTGTTCTCCGTTTCTCCCTCTCTCTCTCTTTATTTGTTCGTCCATATTTATATCTGACTCTTTCATCTGTATATCTGCCATTCCATACCTCTTTCTATTGTTCTGTCTCTTATTCTGCCTGTCCTCTTATTTGTGTATCTGTCTTTCCAACCCTTGTTTCGCTTCTTTATTTACATAAATTAATCTTCACGTCTTTCAGTCCCTGTGTGTTTTGGGACATGTGTACTCTCAGAAACCTAAAACAGAAAAAGTTTGTTCTTTTTGGTCAAAACATGATTTAAATGGTTGATCAGTTATCAGTTTAGTTCATATCTGCTTCCTGAATTAGCTCTTAGAAAACAGACGTTCGAGCTGCTGCTATTAGTTCATTTGCAGAATTTAAACTAACCAATAATTTAATACATGATTCATGTGATACACATATTATATTTCTAGTTTTTAGCTGATAAAATAATAATGAAAATATGATAGATTACCTTCAATTTGCCTGTACTGCATGGATAATAGTCTCAAACCTCACAATATTCCGATTACTGAAAGGCTGGACCTAACAATACTTTGCATTATGGCCAAAAAAAGAGACTTACACAATGAAAGCATCATCAATATATTGGCAGATTACATGCTGAATACGTTTTGCAGATCTGAATGTATATTTTCACGCCTATACATCCTAAAACTGGTTCTCTATCTATCCAGCGTTTCATCTGCCCCTCTGCTGCTCTCTATATCTTTATCCGTCCTAATCACAGTCTGTCGCTCCATCTCAAACTCCTAAGTTGCAGTGATTGAATTAGTGATATGGATTGTCGCTGCCTCCGCTGTAAAGCACGTGGCTGGCCCATTTTTTTCGCCCCTCTCAGTAATTTATTGCAGCCTCGTGTTTTTCTGACACTTTTTTTTTGCAGTGAATGATATTGGACACAGTGAGCAGAAGGGGGGGGGGGCACTGGTGAATATGATGCTGTCATGCTGGAGAAGTTTGGAGCCACAACGAACCAGTCAGTGACATATATCAAGCATTTGCTCTCCTGCTCCATCATATAACACAACAAGGTGAATTTCATTGACCTTCCTGATTGATATGTTTTCTTCTTCCTCCTTCTCCCTATTCCATTTATTTTATTTTTTATTTTTTTTGCTGTTTCTTTTCTCTTCGCCACATCAGGATGATGGTTTCTGCAAAAAAAGAAGTTGTCATATCCTTCCACTCAACCTTGCACAAGACACTTGTTTACTCCGGAGAATGAGATTGTGTGATGAAAGCCAGCTTCCTCTGAGAAAATTGGCTGTCGACAGTCACCTCATTTCCCTCCCTTGAGTTGATAACTGTAGCGTTCCCTATCACACCTGTCTTTATTGTGCGAGCACGGGTGAGCTGACAGGAACCTCTCTGATCTGGGTGTGTGGGGAGGAGCGCCATTGTCCCCAAACACTCCTTTTTTTATGTGTGTGTGATTTTTTTCGGGGAGGAAAGTGACTTGCAAGAGCTGTACTTTTTTAAAATTTGGGCTCAAACCACTTTTCTGACACCTGAGATGGCTGCGTGTCCTTGAGCCTTGAGCTGATATCATTTATGAGACGTGCACTTGGTTTTTTTTTTTCTATTTTTGTTTGTATAATTGAAATTAATATGCAGAATAAAGAGCTTCTATGAATGCATTTGAATAGATGTTTGGCCCTATTAAATCATGGTAGCCGTGAGCAGTTTGCAAGAGTGTGTGGAGTGTCAGATTGATTTCCGGTGCTTTGCAGTAGGTGTCGCTGTCTGCTCATTATTCTGCAGGTTTTTGTTTGTCGGCGCTGTGTCACAGTGACCGTGCACCTCTTCATGGAGTCATTTTTGGAATAAAGCGAGTCGAAGTCTGTCTCTTTCATTGCCCAGGCTGAATCGGTCGTGCTGACTGCTCAGTCGCCTCGTGACTCATGTAATAACACGTATTATCGTCCGATTTGAACAGTGATTATTAGGCTTGTCTGTCAAAAATCACTTCATTATGACTGTTGGGGAGGAGGGCTGCAGTTGTTTTTTTTTTTTGGTTAACAGTGAGATATTCTCATTAAATTGATGGCATCCGCAGGGAAAGAAATGAACTTTGATTTTGGATATAATAGTGTGTTTTTCAGTGAACAAACAATGTGATTAAAAAGAAAAAAAATAGCGTTCAAAAGGACTTTTAAAGACGAGAGGCAAAAAGTGGCTCCTGTGCTCGTGCTGTAGAAGTGATATCTCCAGTTAACAGCCAGATTTCTGGCAAGCCCATTTGTCTCCAGCCAGTCACATGAAACACCACTTCAACAAGCTGAACCTCCTATAATTAGTCAGCGGACAATGTTACCTTGCCGACATATTGATGGTCACTTCCTGTGTATTCCTCGAGCAGAAAGAACTGATTCCACATCCATCCACGTTTGGACCGCTGAAGGATTCTCCCATCGCTGTCTGGCGTTCCAAACAGATTCCCAATATTCCCAGGCATGAAAGGCAGGGCAGTACTGGGCCACAGAATGGAGAGCAGCATTAGGAGGAGCACAACCTGATTGGTTATCATGGTATCCAATCAGCTGGGAAACGTCCTGGATGACTTCTGAATTATGGTAATAAGCTTCTGATAGGATAAACACTGGAAGGCAGTGTCATCAGAACAGACATTGTATTCCTCTCTTTGATGTCCTTCAGATCCCTGTGAAGAAAGAGGAAACTTAAAGTCAGGAAGCACGTTCGTTTCATTTTTATATATCAGTTTTAAGAATGGGGCTCAAAATCCTGGCAGGGTACAAGAACCACCGAGACGACAATAAGGCAACACTTGTGTACACGAAAACTCATTTTTGTAGATCTTCATTTCGTGCTTCACCACAGCAGCAGCAGCTAATGATGCCATCAGCAAAGAGGAATTCACTCTGTGGGCACCGTGTGAGCGAATAAAACCATCAGCACTGGTAAAATTATATCACACCATGTATAAAGAAATATATTTAGTTAAAAAGTAAATAATCGAATGAGGAACTATGTAAAAAAAAAACTGTGCTAAAGAAGTAAGAGAGTAAGAAGGAGGTAAACCGAGTTAGCACAACCTAAAAGCATCAGCAGGACTCACGCTGCATGTCGATGAAAGCTGAAATTCGAATAAATTTTAATCACTGCAGTTTCCACGTCTCCCTCTTCTCCTCTATTTGAGTAGAAAAGGAGTGAGCTGCACTTCACTAAGCAGAAGTCCTACCGCTGATGATTGGCAAACAGTGCTTTGCAGCCCGTGAGCATGTTCGAATAGCATAATGAGAGCATCCACAGGAGCTTCTGACGTGAACAAAAAGGCCCAGCTGAGAGACACTTTGCTGAAACTTTGTTGTTTTATTCTTTTTTTTTTTTTTTTTTTAACGTCCTTTCCTCACTCTCATTCAGCACACTGCAATGCTGCAGAGCAAAACCTGCACAGCCATTTGCAGAGCTGAATTGCCTCGCTGAAGATAAATGCGTCTTCTTCATCTCCATCATCCCCCCCCTCGCCCCCCCTCGCCCCCCTCCCGAACACATTCTCTCTTAAAGTTTAAGAGACAGATTTAGATTGTAATTTCCCCCAAAGATGTTATGATGTGACATGTAATGAATTGCTGAAACCGCCGGCATTATCCGCAGTTGTCTGTCACTCTTTGGGATGCAGCACATGCCGTGATAAGGGCATTTTGTGTTACTGCTAGCCTTCTTTCCAATTCCTCACTCAGGGCTGCGCCCCCACCAGCTCTCCTTCTGATAGGTAATTTGGGCGTGCATGCATAATTTATGGACTTTTGGAAGTTAATCCTAATAAATCTAGCCCCTTTTCTAATAGAGCCCATTTAGTAGGTTTCCCTTATAAAGGCGAGAACACCAGAGTTATCCTGACAAGCATTCTGCTGTGTACCTCAGGGAGAGGCACATTCGAGCTTAGCAATTCTTTTTTTGCTTTTGTTCAGAGGTTTTTAAATAAGGACTGTAATGTCAGTGGAGGCATTTACTACGAACAAATTAGTATTATGGTTCCACTGAAGACAGTGAGGCAGGGAATATAAATGAATGAAAGAAGAGGAAGGGAAATAACTGAACCGACGAGGTCTCGGTGTTAAACCCGTTGTTCATTGTGCAGACGGTTTAACTGCGCCGAATCTGTTTAATCAGCAATAATATCTAAATAACATCTCTTTCAGAAGACTCTGGGGCTGAGTTGGGGAAAGTTTGCTCCAGATGAACATTGTTATTTGGGTTTTAAACATGTAGAGCTGAAGCCAAAGATGTAAAGAATTCATGAACACGTTGAACCAAATAATGTAAATTTAAATATTAACAGAGTGTTTTTTCCACCTTAAAGTGCTGCGATTTTCATTTAGTGAAAGAGGGTGTTGAATTAGAGAAGATTAATGTCGTAATTTGCTGATCAGGCCTCTGTTTTTTTACATTTTTCATGTTGTTTTCTTGTGCATCCCCATAGTGTGACACGCGCATTCCCGAAATCAGGAAACGCCGTCTTGCAATTAATCTAGTCTGATGCTTGTGATTGCATTTTCTAATTATCATCCCAGCCTGTCCTTGAGTTTTAATAGCATTCTGGATATTAATCTTTGATGTGGCGCGCCTATTAAGTATTAGGCCAGTGTGTCTTCTCAGAATTCTTCCAAACACTCCATTAAAGGATGAGAGAGCACGCTGAATACACGCCAGATCCTATAGACTCACGCTGAATTATCTCAACTTATTCAGCCTATTAGTGGGGGTTCATTAAAAAAAAAGTTGTTTATGATTAGATTAAGTTGTAGGCAGCTTATACGGCTTGGCATTAAAAACCCAGAGTTGTGAAGAGGAGCAAACTGTAAAATATTGCTTTTTAAAGTGTTGTCCTGGGTTGTTATTCCTAATCTTGGCTGAGACAAATTCTGGCAGGAGCTCCGGCTTTGCTCCGTTTCTGTTATCTGAAAAAATTATACATTCTTGTTTTTGCTGAATAAGAATATCTTTGATCAGATATAAAACTAGCTGTTCATCAGGATATGCTTCTTTTCCTGGAAAAAAAAAAGCACAGCCTCGCACATTAGTCTGTATAAATTTGTATGCACATGCATCCCAAAAAGATTCGAACAGGCCGGCTTCCCTGAAAAAACATCAAACCGAGCACTGCAACTAAGCACTTTCATGACTTCTCTGACTTTAGTGGGATAATAATTATAAGTGCAATGTGCAGCAGGAGTCTGGCTGGTGAACCTTTTCAGGAGGTCTTGCATGCATAATAAATTGATAATCCTCTAAACATGGGAGACTATAAACACCTAAATTGGCAATCTGCTCTGTATGTTGCTGCAATCTTTGACGCAGAGATGATTAAACATCACTCTCTGTATGGTCTAAAGGTAACACTGTCTCCCAGAAAACACCTCATTATGATACATTTTACCTGCAAAAGGCAAAATAAATCATGGACTCCCTGAAGTGGTATTTTGATTTTTTTTAATTTAAATCATAAATGACTAACCTGTTACTTTTATACTGAGCATTATCGTGGAATCACACACCTCCAGAATCAAGCAGATCAACATCACACAGGCATAAAAACACACATTCACGCACAAACGCAGAGTTACATAAAGGTAAGGACGGCGTGATTAAGCTTCTGCCATCTTGAGCCTCCGACTTACTGCGTAAATATCAAGCAAATTGAAAACTGTTAACATTCAAACACCGTTTCTATTAAAGTCCTATGCTGTGCTTCTAAGAAACTCAACAAGTGACTCCGTTGTGTGAGAACTATGACCGAACACAGACAGACAGAGGGACGTAAATGCGGAGAGAGGAGGACAAAGATGGAGGGAGGGTGACGGCAGGTTACAAGGTCATAAAACCGGTGTCATGATTGGCCTTGTGGATCATTCGTACCCACACTGTTCATCCAATTACATGATTCACGACTGGAAAAACTGCAGTGTTTCTGTAAGCCGCAAACACACTCATCACACATGTGACTTGCAAGACACAAGTGTTATGTGACTGGCACTTTGAGTGGCTTCGGTGATCGCTCCGCCGGTATCGACAAGACCAGCAGAGTGAGTGTAAATCTAGCAGCATTGAGAGGCGACGATGATGCACCAAGATGCAGCACCTGCGCCAGCCTCCACTTGGTGGAGCCCAAGACCTTTCCAAGCCTGCCTCGGCTCGGCTGCAGTCTCTGGCAAACCTCAGCAAGCTTTACTCATGGTTTGAAATCCTCTAAGCAATTTTGTGATACAGTGCACACTTCCTTGTTGAAAAGCTACTCCAAAAAGGGGAAGGGGAGGGCCTTATTTCTTGAAAAGGGCATGTTCACAGTGAAAATATACCCTAATATTCACTCGACTGTTCAAAACAAATACATTTATTATATCAGGAAAAGGTTTATGTGTTGCAATAAGGTAATAAATTATAAGACATCTCTCTTGTAAAAGATGAAACAGCTGTGTGAAAAAGAGTCAGTTCGAGCTAGCTTAGCCAAACCTTGAGAATATACACTGACAAAAGATGCTGTGGGATCAAATATCAAACAACTGACAAAATAAAATGTCTGATTTTAATCAAAATTCTGTATAAAATCCTTTATTTCTCCAAGAAAATAAACCTCTGTCTCCATAGATTCTCACTTGCTGTGTAGTTAATCCTAAAGCAGCTGTGTGGATGCTCATGAGAGCCTCTGTGCATGTGTGGGAGAATGGATTCCCACCTCTTCATTTCAACACTGAAAGGTCACTCCGTATCTGACAGTGATTCAGGGAGCGTGTTAGCGGCTAATTTGCACTAAACAATAGCGGCATTACATGGGTGACCTGGTGCACACTTCTGTACCCGCAGAATGTGGCTCTGGCGACTGTGAAGCTGTCAGTGCGTGAGGCGGCACGCACAGAGGCGGTTGGAAAGAGTGAGGGTGGATTAAGTTTGTGCTGTGGAGGATATGCACATGCACATACTTGGCAACACTGTTGGCTGCTTTCGTTGCGCCGCCTCGAAACGCTGCGATAAACACCTCCATGCGCTTTTTTTTTTCAGAGATATGAATGGTACAGTGCCTCTCCATCAAATCTTCCAAGAGCACATCACGAGTATGATTTGCCCCAACTGCCTCTCAGCAGACAGGCAAATAAGTCTACACACACACACACACACACACACTCACAGGGAAGCAGAGAGCTTGGCTTGGACACTTGAACAGGTGCACCGACAACTGCAGACGCACACAGGATTACAGACGTTCATATATTTATTGCACATATGCACATGCAGTTATACACGCACGTGCACATAAGATGTATGTGCAGTCCACTGGTGCACAGTATGCAAATTGCACCGAGTTGGATGAAACACTTTGGATGGAGTGACAAAGTTAATGCTGGTCTCTCACAGTGTGACCCTGAACAACGATGCCCACTTTGAGGTTGTACATGCGCTGATTGACAGGTGTCACTGACCGACTATCAGAACCCAGAAATTCAATGTCAACTAGAAAACTGATTTTTTTTTTTAATTTGCTAAAAGTTTGAATTGGAAAAAAAACAGAACAAACAAACAAACAAAAGAAAAACTGATGATTGAAAATCTCCCTTTGCACCACCACTCACAGTTTCATTCATTGCATTTTCAAGCACGCCCTGTGCATAAATAAATCATGACGACACATCCAAATTAGTGCCGAACAGCAAATCCAATCATTTCCTGGTTCAATCGATTCGGCTGTGATCAATCTCTTTGAAGTTACAGCACTTTTTTTTTTTTTTTGCGTGAGACATCCACACTGCTGCATTAGTCTGGCTTTGTCACAGTGCGAGGAGCAGATCAACCCCCCCCACCACCACCACCACCCCCAGAGTCTGGAGGCAGACAAAATATAAATATATCCTTAAAGCATTAATCAGAAAAACAAGCCCTTACCTTTTGATTTTCACAGCTTAGCATCCATGTGTGTGTGAGTGAGAGCGCGGTGACG
Organism: Ctenochaetus hawaiiensis; assembly: GCA_029783645.1. Lineage (NCBI taxonomy): Eukaryota > Metazoa > Chordata > Actinopteri > Acanthuriformes > Acanthuridae > Ctenochaetus > Ctenochaetus hawaiiensis. Next base: position 3,017,914 of record JAPZDY010000013.1, on the reverse strand, counting down.
GTGCTCCTGCTCCTCAGCAGCGCTCAGCGGCGGAGAGTCTGACTCCTCACGGCAGTGCTTACATTCCAAGACTGACAACAGCACAGCTGGTGCGAATGTGTATGGGAGTGTGTGTGTGTGTCTGTGTGTAGTGTGTGTGTGTGTGTGTGTGTGTGTGTGTGTCTGTGAGAGAGAGTGTGTGCTTGTATATGTGAGCGAGAGAAGAGAGAGAAAGAGAGTCTCCTGCCTGCCTCCCTTTTGCTCTGTGCCTCTCTCTCTTTCTCTCTGCCCTCCCTCGCTCCGTTTCTCCTCCCCGCTCCCTGGCTTCTCTCCCTTTTCCTCCTCTACACTTTCTTGCTATCATCTCTCTCTCT
>JAPZDY010000013.1:2974362-2991343 GCA_029783645.1 Ctenochaetus hawaiiensis | reverse complement strand
TGCCCGCAGTTAAAAACTTCTATTTGAAATTGTTGTGGATGTAAAATCGAAATGTTGTCATCATATCATTAGAGTTTGCAAAAAAAAATATCTCTAACTTTGGTATCATGAGGTAAGGCCTTTAGCATCCTATAAATACAGTTGTTATGTACTAGTTCCTACAGCAAACATCAGAATATCACTATTTACATTTTTTAAAGCGAAAGCGACATTACAGGTTCATCATTATGTAGAATGGAGCGGCTCGACTCGGTTTGACCCTGAGATAGATTTTCCTGCAAGGGAAGAAAAATGACAGTAATCAATCATTCTGAGTCAGTCCGGTTGATTGGCATATCTATCCTCATTCAAGCTGTCTGTACCCATTAGTGAGCAAAATGATATGTGGCCCTAATGTGTTTACAGGTGATTATTCTGTGGGTTAAACTTGACTTTTTCTTCGACTGTCAAGATGGCTTAATAAAAGGTCATTTGCTGTTATATATTTAAATCAAAACCAATAAATTAAAGGAACAATTTGCTGTTTTTTTTTTACTCTCCATGTATCAGTCTTTATTAAGGTTTATTATCATTTTCAATCTGTGTCAGAGAAATATGGGCTGTATGTGCATCGTAAACCTTCCTGTTAGTGCTATAATCAGTGGGAATTTCTGACTTTAACGGAAACTTTGACACTTCTTTTCCTGGATTTCTCCATGCTCAGGTAATGTCAACAACAGTCTGGCAGCAGATTTTCTTGATTAAAAAAAGTTTGCAAATACAACAGTTCTTCCTGCAAAAGATCACGTTGAAGCATCAGCATACTTAAGTGAACTCACTGCTGAGTATAAGCAAACAAAACAAGAAGCAGATGCTCCGGCTGTCACCGACAGACCTTTTCTCCTGAAGGTCCTGTTTATGTAAGACTAATTTGCAAGAGCAGCTATGTTATGAGAGAAGCATTAAAGTATGCCGGGTGATATATAAGTGCGTGTATATATCTGCAAATTTGCAAAATATTAATTACGAGAGTTGTGGAAAAGAATTCACGTAATCCTGAAGTTTTCACACATATGTTGCAAACTAAATAAGGGCAGCAGGCCGCCATTGCAAATCCTTTTGTGTCCATCATAAATTATAAGTAGTTCATGTGTATTTTGATCAAAAAAGGTTTTGTAGTTTTTCTTGTCAGTCACATAATGAATCATATTTAAATCGACAGTGTAGAACTTTTGTCGTACCCATTTGGAGGTAGGAGTTTGATCACATTGGCTCTGAATTACTCTCAAATGCTTTCATCTGCTCTGTTTGCTGTGATTATTTCCACCTTTAGCTCTTTTAAACCGATCGTCGCTAGTTGATGTAAAAAGCATCACTGCCTCGATGCAACAAAGCAGGAATTCTGACACTTAGCAGCTTTAAATTGGGGTTTGGACGTTTCCCAGCCGCCCATGTGCTGCTTCTCCAACACGTGCAGCAGTGGTTGACCTGTGGGTTACTGCACTTCTTTATCTGCTGGACGAGCAGTCACATGTGAACACCTTTGCTAGCTGGGAATGTGAAGCGAGGCACATCGTGGCTTTGGTGACTTGATATCAGAATGCTGCTTTAAACCATAAACACTTGATAGTGTTGAAAACATTTATCACAAGTGAAAAGTGTTCGGTGGAAGCAGGTTCAGATGTGTTTGTTGAAGTGTTGGTTCTGTACGAACTGAATTAAATACCATTGTCTATCTCCCTGTTTTGTATTGTGTGTTAGTGTGTGTGCATGTGCATGACTGTACTCCTGATTTAATTGTCATTCTCTGGTCCGCGGGTCTTTGCCTTTTGATGGGCCCTCATTATCATTGAAACAGATTTACAACTGGGGGCGGCGAGAGGTCAGGAAGGGCCGCGGTTCAAAGTCTAACGATGATTGGATGATGGATGATTAAAAAAGGCACAGTTAGAGAAAGTCTTTTATATTTCTTCTTCATCCTCTGTGTAAGTAATCCCATGCACAGTAACATGTAGTTCATCACTTAAAATCTTGTCATTGACACAGATGCAGTCACGCAGTCTTTCACTGTGCTGTCTCTAACATTTTACAGATATTTTTGACATCTTATCAAACTTAACTTGTGTTCTTTTATAATCTATTTTATTATAAATTACATAATCTCTGTTGTCGCAACACGAGTTTCACAAATCTTTAATATTTTTAGCTCCTTCAGTTCTGCACAATTAATTCTGTTCATTAACTGATATAGAAATGAAAGCATTTGTTCAGTAACTGAGCTGAGAGGAAGAAATTACATACGTTACAACAGTGTCAAATATAGAGTTACAACACAATAAGCTGTTTAATGGTTCATTCAAAGACAAACATGTCAAAACAACTTCTATAAGCGTTCATTCAACAAGAGATCTGTTACAGTGGCATTGTGGTTCGAATGCAGCTGCAGCCACATTAAGTCAACACATCAACTCTCTGTCAAACGGAGGCAGATGTGCTTAAATACCTCACTGTCACAACGCTGTGGGTTGAGAGTGAAATAAATATGCAGGATCACTGTTTGCTCCGTGCTATAAAAAGGTTGCACTTTAGAGATTTCTGGAGTATTTAACAAAAAAAATAAATAAACAGACTCTTATCAAGGTTTATGCATAATTAATGTAATGTAATATAATGAGCTGGAGTTATCTTTCTCACTGTCCTTGCCAATCATCCCGTGTCAATGCAGAAGGTTTGGGTTCAGCCCATCCTGTGCATATTATGTATCAGCAAGTATATCACCAGTGATATTTAATTCTTGCCCAGTGTGGATCTTTTTTATTTTGCTGTGGAAACAAGATTTCCCTTAATTGTCAAGAGTTTAGATTCTTTTTTTATTTTATATGTTTGGTGTTTTTCTTGGAGTTAGCCTTTAAAAAATAGCTTCATGTACGATCAAGAGGGCAAAAAGAGTTGCTGGTGTGGAGTTTTTGGTGTGTATAGCAGTCTTTTTTTTACTAATTGCGTTCGAAACTGGTGACAACAACTTGCACCTCTGTAAGCTCACTTGTAGTTAATGCATTCATTGCTGTGCACTACACTGCCTCTCTCTTCTCCAGGCCTTCTTAGACTATGGAAGGCACTTATTACTGTATAACAAGCAGTACAGTCAACATAATAAAGAAAGAAATAAAAAGAAAAAAATAATGGTAGTACAATATATAAGCACACTACAGTACGTCCTCATTTAAAAAAAAAAAAAGCCTCTTTTTTTGTAAATAAAAAGAAAATTCTTATTGACATAGTGGTGGTGAACAATGCCGGCCTCTTCAGAGCATCCATCTCATTTTACATGTATCCACATTCTGTATTGAACCATCTGAGTATTGAATTCAGATGGGAAATTGGCCTAAGAATGAGGCAGTGATTGCTGACCACCCCATATGTTTCCTGTCATAGAAAACTTCAATAATCTAAAGAGCACCTGTCGAAAAAATAATGCAGTCAGCAGGAGCTGTCCGTTCTCATTTGTGGGCAACATAATGTCGCTATCTGCGAGCTGGCAGGAAGCAAATAGCATGATTCCTGGTTATGCTGAATTTATAAATCTTAACGTGATACTCTGTGTCACATCAGCCAAAGTGATTGTGATGTTTTTTTATGAGACGAGTGAGGTTTGTGTCTGGTTTTTCTGCGATGCCAAAAAAAAAAGGTGATAAATTAAGGTTGTCAACAAACGCATTAATAGTTAAATTTGCTTTAACAAATAATCCACTTTAATGGTCCGCAAAGTAAAAGTTGTGGAATAAGTAATCAATTTTCCAAATATTTAATTAGGAGCCGCTAATAGAGACTAATAGTCTGCTTAAGCAACCGCTTGCAGTTTTAACAAAGATGAAAATGAAGTCCTGTATCCACCCGTGAGTCTGTTGCCTTCAGAATTCAGCGTGTTCTTCCTCGGCCCAGTGCTACACCCTTCCAATTTCAGAAAAATAGGGCCAGTTATTTTTCTCAATAATCCTCGTGATAAACAAACAAAGCAAACTGAAAACATAACCTCAGTTTCACAAAGCAGATGCAAAGCTGATTTGTCCAGAGAATAAAAAAAAATGATGTGAATTCATTCTATTCCCCTTTGCTTTTTTTTTTTTTTTTATTCTACCTCTGGTTTATTTTGGCTTTATTCAGGAGGTTTCTGAGCACACAGTGTCTTTCTCAGCTAACATTTTTTTTTTTTGAGATCTCCTCTCTTGGGAGCTGCCCAGTACAAGCAGCCTTGAACTGTTAGCTTTTAACAATTTTCACTGGAGCAAAAATGGAGTAACTTCCTTTCTCACCAACGCCTTCATAGTTGTTGTCAAACACTGAATAGCAGAGAGAAAAATAACTTCACTTCTCTGCCATTAGGCTCTTTTGTAGATGCGGTTCGTGTGAAAATTTGCTCAGACTGACCATATAAACACTGTCAAGTGGGATTTCTGTTCTGCTACTTACTTACATTTCTGCTATACCCACGAGTATGACAGTACTTAGCATCTTATCCAGTTAATTATAAGACACTGTTGCTATCAAAATAACTGATTATCAAGTCATTGCCTTGGGCAGGTGCTGCTCTTGAGATGCGCGGATACACATGTTGCTTAAAGTGTAAAAAACACAGGGGGTCAACTGGTCCTGTAATAAATAACAAAGCAGTTTGCAGGCTCATGTTTCGGTTGATCTCATGTTAATTGGTGTCAGCACTTACACAAGGTCTCGAGACGAGAGCGGTCAAGAATGTACCAAAGTTATTCTCAAAGATGCCATATTCGCATGTTCCCCTCATGGTTTCAGTTTTAATTTCAACTCAGTTTAGATTTCAATCCCAGTATGAAAATGTCTATAGAAATATATCTGAGTGCATCTAATACAGTCGGGAAAGTTTTAAATGATCTGGGGCAATTATCCATTATAGATTAATTAAACTTGCTGGCCCCTTTGTAATCTAAATCTAATTGACTCATTAGAAAACAAATTGCATAAATTAATGGTGTGGAGAGTGCATGGACTAAAATAAAACATTATCTTACGCTTTCAGAGAGCAGAGGAGCTTTTATTTCGCCCCATTTTCAATTTCAGGGCTTATGTATGTTTGCTTTAATAGATCCTATTTTTTTCTCCACTAACCAATCGCTAAACAAGTTAACCTCGATCAGTTCTCACATAGCATTTAATCGCACTCAAATGTCCTCTTGCTGCCCCTCTGTGCAATAATTACTCTTCTGTCAATTTAAAGGTCATTTTATCGATAAACAGTGCATATCCCACCCTGCCACTGCAGTCAGGCAAATGTAAGACATGTATGATTACAATAGAAGTCACTGATTTTTTTTCTGACTCCCATGTTAATGAAAGCCAGGAAAGTAATCAACAATGTTCTCGCAGCATCAGCAGCATCTTCCACTTATGTATCCCTTGGCTGAAAGATCCTCAATATTTAAATAAACATAAATGAGGTGCTGCTAACAGGAAATCGATGGCGCACATCTTAAAATACTGTGATATATTAAACTACTTGCTGCAATGAATGGACACGCTATAGAAAGCCATTACATGGCCGCCATTAACAATGCATCATTTTCGAAAATAAGCCGATCAGCACTTTCAGAGACACTTTTAGAGATGTGACTGCCTCCTCCAGAGGAGATAGATTTCTCACTGTATTTATTGTATGTGTCGAGTGTGCTACAACAGTTTGAAGCACAATAGGTTGCCTTTTCAGTGGTGTTTTGATATAAAGCATGTAACATGACATAAAGCAGTAGTAATTCATAGCACAACTTCAAGAAAATGTCCATTTGCTCAGGTAGGATGTTAATATGGATGTTTAGATGTAACAATATGAACAATTCCATAATAATTTCTTTTTTTCTTTGCGGTTCAGACCTACTGTTACACTTTAAACACTAGAACATGTTTTCTCTATGGCATTGTCTCATTTAGCATACATATGTGTGTGTGTGTGTGTTTATATAATAACTAGAAAAATATGTGTTATTATGCTAAAATATATGCATAAAAGCAAATAATGCAGCTTTGAATTAATTCAACAGCACAGTATCTGTATCTGGGTTTGAGTAGAGGGATGTGAATACTTTATGCTGCATAAATAAACATGGGTACTTGTGGAAAACTCAGTTTCCAAACATACAGCGCAATCATACAGCAATTACAGAGTGGACCTCAATGCAAAATTACACCATTTGCATAAGAGCCTCCAACACCTTCTCCTGATGCCTGTGGCTGTGCAGTGAACGTCCTGGGGTCTCGTAGTTGATTACAATGGGCCCGACAGACACTTGCACAATGATTCATGCAATCTTACTCATCATTTTCACAGGATTGCCTCAATTATACGTCTTATTACACCGAGAATGACGCCCTTAACAAATGAGCTGTGTAGAAAATGGGCGAAATGATATCACATCTCTGAATACTTGCATCATAATGAATTGTATGTGACTCAGAATGTAGTTTTTGAACTCAAACACTTAACAACCGATGACATTTACACATTTTTTTTTAACAAAATATGGTTCTTGTCAAACCTTTAGTGGGCTATAATTAGAAAAGAAACGAATGCTTTAATGGATCAATACCAGCACTGGGGATAATTTGATCAAAAAAGATGGGTTTCATGTTGTTTCAAACACAGGATAATAATCCCAGAGAGCTCTGCGGAGGATCCAAGGTTGTAAATTGTGTCCGATATAAATTCTAAAAAAGGTGAGGATGCTAAAAAAAAACATGCATGAAGCAGAATAATAGAAAGGAAAGTGGATCAAATAAGAGCCATGCTGTATGTGTGGAGGAAAAGAGGGTCACAAATTCTGAGAATTGATTAAATGCATCTCTGGTTGCCAAACTAGATAAAAAACTCACTCTTGTTCATTGATATATCGTCTCTGCTCTCCTCCCTCATCCTTAAATCCAACCCCCCCCCCCACTGTATCCCCAGCTCCTCCCCTGCTGTTCCGTCTCCACTAAATCAGATTGAGAGTCGTAGATCACCAGAGACTTTGCAATAATTTATATGCAAATCGGATGCCATCTATTAGCCTTTCATGGAATCAGTTTGGATTGTAGAAGAAAACAGAGCGACGCCTGCACCTGATCTTCTTTACAGGCCCCTTCAAAGTGGAAATGTAATGTCATAAAACCCCATTTTTTGACATGAACTCGGAGATGTTCAATGAGATCTGCCCACATTTTTGGATGCAACTTGATATCATGCGATCAACAACCCCCGCCCAGGAATCATTTGCAAAATTAGCAAAGCACTGTAACTGTTTCTACACTTATTTAAGAGGCAATATTACTGCAATTTAATTTTACTAGTTTATAAAACATATCCTTTTTTCTTTAATTTAACTTTTAGTTCAAAGGAAATAAGTCTGTTCCTTGATAATATCATGGAGTAAACTGTACCTACTGTGAATAAATAACAGTCTCCACCCTGAAACCCCCTCGGGACATTGCAGATGTTTGCCACACACTGTGCAATTGTTTCTGTGTGGATGTGTTGTGTCTGTGAATATATTTGGGTCATATTTTGAGCAGAGAAATGGTGTTGTGCCGTTTGAGGTAGAAATGATGGCTAGTTTGGATGAAGGCATGAGAGAGTAATGGGTTAGGGTGCCGCGTCTCTGCTAATTAAATGATGGCGAGCATGTGGATGAGAGAAATGCTTTAATTTTTCAAAGGCGACATGCGAACAGGAACGTAATGTGTCAGCTATCAGCATACATAACAGGTAGAGACACATCAGCTGACAGGTTCTCTAATGAAGGGCTGCAACAGTGCAATGTTTTATCCATCTGCTGTCAGATTGTCTGGCCAAACATGTCAAAGCATTCCCACTGTTGCTGTTGTCCCCACTTCTGATGCTCACCTTCATCATAGCATGTCAGTAAACAGTGGTCGACTCCTTCCAATTATTTGTTCAATTTCCCAGACTCAACATATACAGAAGATGTCAGGTTATTTTTAAGACAGTTCGTCCACAGCGCCCACAGCCAGCCAGGGTATGAAAAGTGCTAAAGTCAAACATATAGATGCCGTAATGTGTGAACATCATTAATAAATAGCTGATTGTTTAATAAAAAATGTTGTATGACTTTACTTTAAAGTTTTGGAAAATATTATTTTAGAGATTTTACTGGATGTCAAAAAGAACTGACTGAACAAAGGAAGTTGCCGTTACATGTTCGTGTCTTGGATACGACTGTATCTACCGCTGTAGCTTCTCACCGTGCACTTTGTTAGTAGGTAATAGCATTTTGCTAACACCAAAGTTCCCCTAATTTTTCACAACAGAGATTTTTCAAAAATAGAAAAATCAACAATGACACCACCGCTGAAATCAGTATAGCTCATATTTTGAACAGCTAACTTTGAAAGATTAGGCCTGCCGCACTTATCCTGGACTTTCAAAAACTGACTGAACAAAGGAAGTTGCCGTTACATGTTCGTGTCTTGGATACGACTCTATCTACCACTGTAGCTTCTCACCATGTACTTTGGTGTTAGCAAAATGCTAACAAATAACAGCTAACTTTGAAGGATTGGGCCTGTTACACTTATCCTGGACTTTCCAAAACTCTGCTTTTCACCTGTCTAACCTGTCTTTTTTTCTAAGAAAACTAATCAATGCAGGAAATCTGGGTCACACTGACATTGGGTCAACATGACCAAGACTTGCACACTGAGTAATGATGCCTGTATTGGCTAGTTAAACAATGCAATGGCTGAATCAAAGCTTCCATTCAGTTTTCTGTTGATATTTTTTGTTCCTGATTACCATGAGGTGACTCTTCCTGAAAGGATCCAAGTTCATATTTTATTGCTCTTCAAGAAAACATACGTGATGTGCTTTTTTAAAATTTTCATCCTATATATAACATATGAGAAACATGACTCTTTGATTTACACCTAATTGCACGGCATAGCAAACAGCTGCTACAGCGGCTGTCCATAAAAAAATGAACACAGAAGTGTAAAAACAGACTTATACGTCAAATCAACCCATTGAAAACTGTGACAATCAAGTCTTGTTAGCAAAGTAAGACATTAAAGGGTTATTTGTTTATTTATTTGTGTGATTTTAGTCAACAAATAAGAGTTTTTATGGGTTATTTCATGCTTGTAGACAACATAAATGTATGTTTGAACCATCATGGACAATCCAGTTCTCTGATTTTGGATTAAACTCGTATCAGATCAGTTGAAGCTGTTGAGATATCAAAGTATTGTGTAACACTGCCGACACACAGTGATAATAGTTTGATACCAGAGTTTAAATGAGGTGGCGATGTTTTACTTCACATGCTAACAAAGTGCTGATGACATGCCTGGAAGGTCTCCTTAATTTTTCAGAAGCAACACCTGAAATATTGAAGGCTTTTTTTTTGTGTTACTTTGTTGAGCTACAAAATGAATATAAGTGCAATCTCTCTGTTTTTTCTTTGTAACACATCCAAAGGCAACATTAATCCCCTTTAAGGAGCATTAAAGTTCTTTTTTAGAGTATTTGAGGTAGTTGGTTCTCAGTAATAATAGTTGTTCATGTGATGTGTGAACTCCTTCCTGCAGCAGCTTATCCATCCTCCTTGGAAAGGAGAGAAAAAAGCAATGTTATTTCTCAACTTGAATCATTTGTGCTACTGGTGCATGATGCGCCTGCGATGATTCATTTTAAAAATTCAATTTTGCAGCTTAAACACTATCTGAGTGTAATGGGGACAGGAATATTAAGCATTGCCAAATTAAAACTATCCATAACACTGATTAAAAGCACTGCTCTGAGAGCACACACAGGCAGACACACACACAAGAATATGCACACATGCACACACACAAAAGAACAGCAAACGTTTCTATTGTGCAGCGCTGACATCTTTATTTCAATTCAAAAAAAGATCCACAAAGCAAAAACCCATTAGAGGGTGGACTGTCAGGATGGATGCTTAGCTTCATATTCAAGGCCTGTTTTGTATTCTTAATGGCCGGTTATTCGGAGGACTGAAGTTGTTTATTGTTCTCGTGTCGCTCTGGATGTTTCTTTTGCAGTTTTATATATGTTAAGCTATTCATAAGCTCGGCAATCTCTTTGAACCACAGTGATTTAAGTCGCCTCATGTGCTTTCAGGTGGCATATAGGGCAAATAAGAAATGTTTTAGTGAGCCTTTGTCTCACACATAATCAATGTGACCTTTAACTATGCACATGCATTTTTTTTATTTATTTATATTTTCCTATAAAGGGCAAAGCACATTGATTTTTTTTTTCAGTTACCCAAAAGTTCAGTTACAGTTAAAAGTATTTATTACCATCTCTAGAACTACTATTTTTTATTACTTTAATCTTATAAAATGCATGTTTTTGCAGAAGCACTTTGGTTTCTGCTTACTTACTTAACGCCCGAGTACAAACTGTCACATTTAATTTGATTTAAAATCTGTTAAAAAAATGGCAAACGAAGCATCCTGTTGCACTGCGGTTAATAGAACATCCTGTATTACTTTGGTTTTTCCCGTATTTACCTTTCTTGATCTGACAATGTAAACAAAAAAAAAAAAAGTCGGGGGACTTTAAAAAAAAAGGCACAGTAGCTTTAAATCTGAGAGAGAATGAATCATTTGTGAGGAGGGTTCATTAAACAGGAGGACTGAAAACAGTCTGTATGCTCCCCTGTTTGCTGACTTTGATGAATTTCTGCTACATCAAGCAGCTCAAATTCACACTGATGTGTTATTGATGTATTGAAGGACCTGGTATGTGCGAGGATGCTGCATTTACTGGATGTAGATGATGGTGAGGAATGTCAAGTGTCAGTGAATTGAACAGTATGAGATAATCATGTGACTGGTGAACTCGGTAAACTGGGAAAAACAGATGTAGTGACGATGATTTACAGATGTGAAACAGACACATCTGCTGAGCGATGGAGCTGTCGAGCCATGAATGCAACACTCGCATGACCTTCGGGCAAAACTCTCCCTAAAAAGTTCTGTATTTGTTGTCTTTGTAAGCAGCAAATTAAGGCCCCGATAAATTAGATTTATTGGCAGCGACCTCTGAGAAAGGAAAGTCGGACTGACACCAAAATATGTCTGTAAAGCAACACATCAAGAGCAGTAAGTCTGAGGAAAGAGGAAGTTGAGGTTGATTAATGGGTCAATCAAACAGGGGACTTTTGCTGTTTGTGTAAATCAAGAAAGGCGAGCTTGATTTATGTCTGCGAATGATGGAAACCACAAAAAAAAACAAATGCATGCAATGAAATACATAACAGGGGCTCTCTCATCAACAGTGCTGATGCCTGGTCACATGATGCCTCCTGGAAGGGGGGCCGCTGATGAGGGAAAAAACTGCACCGCGTTTTGTAGCAGTCAATAAAACTCAGTAAACACAGAAGCTGCATGTTTAATGTTTGAGCAATAAACTTGCAAATGTCATTTTCATAATAATAATGTGCACGCAAAATGAAGAAAGAACCCCCCAAAAAATATCATCTGCTTGGAGTGATTAATCCAACCGTGGCAGATGTGATCACTCCAAGTCATTTTTACTCTACTCATGATCAATTCAAAGATATCGATCGGCCACACAGTCAGCTGGCAGCAGCAGCCTCCAAAAGCCGACTTCATCCAAACATAGAGTTTAAAAAAAGGTCGACGAGAGATGACGTCTGTTTGAAATGATTACATGATAGTTGCATCTGCTTTTTGACTGAAATTGACACCTTATAATGTTCGCTTGGGTGTGAATGTGCATTATTCAGTCCCTATTGACCGTCAGTCTGCCTCGCTCTCTCTCTCTGTCTGTTATCACACGCAGCTTTCATTCAAATAAAGCAGGGGCAGATCTGACTTTGCGGTATCCATCACACTGTTTTAAGGTTAATGGTTCGGAGGATGGTGGCCAATTACCGTGTGTTTGATCAGGCATCCCGTGCTATTTTGCACGCCCGACCACGCTCCTTGTTAACTCATAACCTCAGCAGAGAGGCTGTTTTATCTGCATCCATGAAGCGAGTTGAACCAGACTTTCTGACCACAGAATGCTGTAACGTTAATTTAACAGGACGGTGCATCAAGATGACGGCGCGTTACCCACGTTGAAATATTCTTTTTTATTTTTTACCCAATGAAGTATTAGGTTTAATGACTTGAGCTCCTCGAAGAAAATCTACTCAGATTCTCTGACATACTCATAATGCAGCACAGACGACTGTTTTCATGCATGTATATGAATAAATAATGGAACCCTGTAGCTATCAAAAAAGACCACCAGACTGGATGCTGAATGGCATTCATTTCATATGCTGGTCAATAATTGCGCATTGATTTAATATTTGAAAAGGGCAATTTAAAGTAAACGATTTCCAGTATTTATTCTGACTCGCTTTCCTCTCTCTCTCTCTGTGTCTACACTGTCTTTTTTAAGTTATTTAAAGAATTCCCTTTGTGCTTGTATATTCATTTCACGGTCTCTGGGTTTAGCAAATAAAATTCATACGGAAACATAATGTGTGGAATTATCAAGTCCTCTCCGTCTTAATTTTTTTGAACATGAAACACAAAGACTGGAAGTTCGAGAGCTGCCCGGTTGACCTTTTGCCTCTTCCTCAGAGGAAACCCCCGTGGCTGAACTGCAATGAGATCAGTGGCTTTTTGTTTTTTCTAGCATGATTGAGATATGTGCTGTTGAACACTATGGAAGTCTTCATGTTAAATGATGCAGCTGTGAGCATGTGAGCATCTATGGAATGAGTAACATTATATTTAAAGGACTTGAATCATCTTATATATACGTGCAACAACCAGTCAAAAGGCCTACTCACCCACATGCACACATGCACATTAGTCTTAATATTAGATTTTGTACTGTAAGAAACAATAACTAAATAAATCCCTATACGGCTCTGAATTAAAAAATACAGTATCTCTTGCGGCTTGCATGAATTTGTGCAACATTGCGGGGAATCAGCTTATTTGCCCTCCTGCTGAGAGATATATGAGAGGATCAATACCACTCTCACATCATCTCTGCTCACCATAGCCTTAAGCTAGGACTGATGAACGTGGGAAAGCTCGCCTGGTGAGAGCAGCACCTCTGAAGTCCATTTGTCCACATGATCATAATGTGTTTGTCTAAACAGGAGTGGAAAGAAGAAAAGATGTAATGTAAAGTGATTATGCGTCGATTTTTTTCTTGGCTGAGGGCGCCGACTGGTCACTGCTGGTTGCTTGGCAACCTTAAAGGCTAATCTCCTAGCTTACCTGCACTGTCATCACATTAACCGTTAAATGTTGTATTGGGGATCTGTTATGGCATAGCAGTTTTGAGTGAGTGTTTCTGGGCCTTTCTTCCCTTTAACCATGAACAAAACACACACACAGCAGCACATTAGTGTTGATATCATTTTTTAAGATGTGTGTTGTTCATAGTTTATTAGCTGCCTTTGATTTGTGGCCTTACTTTTGCTTCACTTTCACTTAGTATGTTAGAAAACATATTTTTGTGCTTTAACTTTGCCTGTTTGCATGCTTGTTTTTCTTTTTTATAATTTTTTTTAAACACGTTGTAGATTAAACATTTATTGCTTGCTAATCTTTTGAATAACTGATACAGAAAACTGTTGGTAAAGTCACCACATTTAAACCTCACAGCAAATTGAAACTGAAAATAATGTTCTTAAAGCAAACATAACCAGCTGCGGCACAACGACTGCTTTCATTTTTCTGGAAAACATAGTTTTTCCTTCGGATCATAACTGTGTTGCACCTGTGTATAATGTTCCTCGGTTAATAATAAACTTCGACCTTAACACAATCGATACAGGGCCAAATTGAGAGACAGCATGCAGGAAAAAGCACAGGGTAATCTACTAAAGTGTCTGGCATTTGTTCCCACAGTCGGGGTGTGCTGGGGAACTGCTGGCGTGCAGGCTGCGATTGGGGGAGATGAGTGCTGGTGGCGGGACGTCACTTTTTTCTGCTGCCCACCTTGGCACACATCTAGCTTGTCTTCAGATCAGAGCTTTGCCATGAACTGGAGGTTGGCAATGAATCCAAGTGGCCGGGGGAGATAAGGCAGCCTCTGGGACATTACAGATGCAGGCATTAGCTGAGTGGAGACTTGATGGAGAGCAGGGCAAGCTGAGGCCTTTGATAATGCTGCCGATGTTTACTGCCACTACTCAAGAACGGGGCATCTGCTGGGCGGTCAAGAGACTTCAGGCTTCTTCACGACTTGCATCGACACAACAAACTGGTCAGCACACACACATGCAACGAACGATCACGTTTTCTTTTCATGTCCTTTGCCATGTTGCCTCAAGAGAAGCAGCGTGGCAGCATATTTTAAGAAACACATTTGTGTCACAATATTAGTCAAACACGGTTATTTCCCAATTTCCTCCCTTCATGTTCCCGATTGTTTTTTACCTCGCTGACATGCAGGCGATCCCCAGCGGTCTGCTAACATGCCACAATTTCAACTCTGCGCTTATCTGACAGTAACAGCGCCTGTCCCGTCCTGAATCTAACATTTACTGTATCATCCCTCTCCTCTCTTTGCTGGCTTCAAGTAGCTCTGCCATTTAGTATTTGTGCCAAGTCTGCAGTGCAAAAAAAAAAGACAACCCTGACCGCAGGGGGAGGAGAGCGGTTGACAAAGTGGCTGTGACTGTCCAACGCTTGTTCTCAACTGAGTAATTTCATAGCTGGAACTAAATATCTGAAAACATAATATGTAAAACCCCCCCAATGTTACTTCATGTTCAACAGGTCCTCGTTAATTAAAAACCTTGGACATCCAAACAGCACAGTCAACCAGCTGGGCCTCATTTAAAAAAAACTGCTTGATGGTGATAACAAATTCCATGTTAGTATGCAAAACGGTCAGGCATCTCGAGTGCAAGAATTTTCTAAATTAGTATCCTCAATCCAAAAAATTTACTATTTTAAATATCACTCAATTTCAAAGGTCTGTGCAAAAAAAAAGTTTGACGTATCCAGTGATTTGGTCTTGAATGCAACATTTACAAAACTGCACATCCAAATATCTCAAATTCTTCATTTAATTTGAGATGATAAAGCAGCATGACACTTTCTTTGCTTTTGCAAACTACGAAAGGTAACTCTCTCTCTGCATTTTTTAATAACTCGCAGCAGTCCGTCTGATAATGTTCGTAATTACAAATAACAAACAAACAAAACCAGCTGATCATCACTGATTGATAATGTATGAAGGAAACACAATTACACACTTACTGCCGACTTAACGCCCTAATTTATTTCACAGACAGGCCACTGGCTCGCCAAATTAAATACAGTGATATCTCTTGGTCTCAACCTCTATACTTCATGGTTTCAAGGTTTCATTTAATATGCTCCATCCACAAATTAACAGGATGTAATTTGAAATTTAATATGGAAAAGGCATATAATAAAGGGTCACATTCAGTGTGTGATGAAATAGTGTATAATCCATCTTATGGAGCCTGCCAGGCGGTCTAATCATGCGTGGTCAAGTGGACTGAAGTACTTTTCTATCCATCTGTCTGTCTGTCTGTCTGTCTGTCTGTCTGCGTTTGTGTTCTTTTGCTTAGTTATTCCTTATAATTAGAATTTCTATGTTTGCACAAGATCCTTTGCATATAACGATTTCTCACATCCCAGTGATGTTTTTTCTCTCTAAATGCCGAAATTATTCAGCGTTAACTAGATTCCTTGCTTGCCACATGCAACATGAAACTTATAGGTCTTGTAATATCACAGAACCTTTGCAATCACACAAAACCAATGAATCTCATTAAAACAAGTAATTATATCAAGCTAGGAAAAGTTATCTTATTAAAACTAGCATGTTTTTCTTGTTATAACTGTTTGATATTGGAAAAATTGTTCAGTCTATGCACTGAGAACATCAATCTTAAAAAAATAAATGAAAAAGGTTCTTGGTTTAATAAAGGCTTATATTACTGTTGGGGATGAAGAAGCACTTAAGGTGTCACTCATTCATTCATCCTTTAATTAAACCACTTCATGCTGTGACAGGTGTCAGTCCATCACAGTCCTTTAATACCTGGATGTTTTTGTCCAGATTTAAATCGTTGGGAAATTACAGGCGATAACTAAAGCAGCAGCTGAGAAAGCATTGGTCGACATGTAGTATCGGACATGAGGGTTTCTCCTTTTTTTTCCATCTTTTTTACTGTGACTTCAGATTTTACAGCATTTTGTTCTTTTTATTCAAACAAATGTAATGGAAAATAAAAGAAAAGAACAAGATTTTAAAGCGTGATAACTGTTTTAAACCTGCCGTAACCTCAAAAAAAAAGCCTGAATAACAAATGTGTGCTTTGAACATTGACTGGTCTGCTCTACCTGTATTCATAAATCATCTCAGCTGTAAAATAGATCTAACACCAAGCCCCACTGTCTCCCCACTACTCCCACTTTATACTGTAAACTCCTTAAAATCAATAAAACATTTCCTGTGCATAGACTTGGCCAATGATTCTTTTAGGGAGTCCCACACTGTTGAGCTTCGTTGACATGAAGGAATTGATTTAGTGTTGACCGTTTTTTTCCCCAAAGGACCTTTTTTTTTTCACCATGTCTGCTTGAATACATAACAAGACTAAAGGTGGTACTCAGGACGGATAATGTCATTATCATTTTGTCTTAACTGCTGTTAAGTGAAAAGTTGATTAGGTTTTATTTAAGCCTTCAAAAACAATGTGCTGAACTCTTAATGGGAAATCAATGGTGCACAGGTCTGCAGTGCTGCTATCTGTGTCTTTAACTGTTTTGGTCTCATGCTTGTCATCGACCGCAAACACAGTTAGGCCTCCTAGCAGGCAAATTTCAAATATTCTTTTTATTATTTAGCTATAACAAGTCACAGAAGGTGCCTATAGGTGCCAAATATGTCATTGGGATAATCTAAAGTGAACTATGGTTCACTTTGTGTGTG
>JAPZDY010000013.1:2942449-2956264 GCA_029783645.1 Ctenochaetus hawaiiensis | reverse complement strand
CGAATTCAGGCATTTTAGGCCTAGAAAAACGCCTGCGAAATCCTGGAGGGACTGGCAGGTAAGAGACACAAGAAAAGGTCCAGTTACACTAAAATTTAGCTTAACTTGGGGTTATTTGCCAGATTGATTCTTGGCAGTGCGCAGTGACTTCCTGCAGTCTCATCATTAGAATAAAAAAAAACAAGTTTGGCACATAATGATCATAAAACCTGAAACTTGTTGTGAACACACGCATTAGACTGAACATATAATGAGTGAGCCTTAGATGTGCTGATTGCGGTGTTACAGCCAGCTGTTCCCTCCTGTTTCTCCTGTTTTTAGAGCTGTAACTCCTTTATCGACAGTCACTTAAACACATCATCTAACTCTCAACAAGAAATTTGATAAGTAAGTTTCCCAAAAAATGTGAAACTTTTGGACTCAACACCACAGTGTTCACTGTGGCAGGCACACACTTCTGATGTTATCGCGGAGGTGTGAAGGGTGTGTGACAAGGTTCATTACATAATTTGTTGTCTGCTATTCCTGCAGCTGTTGTTTTTTTAGCACTTCGTTCTTGCAGACAAGAGGTCACAGCAGAAGTAAAGGGGCTGCATAAATATAAATTAAAATATAAAATTAATAGAAAAACAGCTCTTCTGCCATTTACTGACAGTCGGCTTTAAGCGTTAGCACTTAAATTTACGTTTGCGAGAATATTAGTGTGTTGAATATGAAGGAATGAGATTATATCTATGATATTAATGTTGCAACTATGAGAAAAAGCTTTTTTCTGCAGTTTAAATTTAGTTTCTTTCAGGCATCACATCACATAATCAGTGAATGGGAGTTGCAGAAAGAGACAAAAAATAATAATAATCAACACTTAAATACGCTACTATACTCTTATTCTGTGGGAATAACAAATCTAAACGATAGACTGGCACAGTTGGTAAGATAAAAAAAAAAAAAAAACGAGCACATCTGGACACATTAGATGGACAAAAACAGACATTTCAGCATTTCACTCTGCAGAAGGTTGCACAAGCTTTCTAAAGACTGTCCAAGTCGGGGGTTGTGCGTACACATCACCTCACTTCTGTGGGAGCAGCAGAGTGGTGTGAGGCTCAGAGACCAAGAGTTAACTGGCCAACACAGGATCGATCCGGGGTCGAAGCGAAGGCAGCTAGCTAGTATAGAGGTCAACTGACAGCAACGGCTTCTCCTTAACTTACTGATTTCTGCTTTAACCCCTTTGACTCTGAGACTTTTACCAGTTCCACTGTACTGTGTGCACATCTAAAATCCATACAGAGTGCAGTTTGCTTTTCAGTCAATGTGTTGACACTGCTGTCTCAGTTTGGCCCAACGGTATATGCATGGTGCTGCGCAGTTCGTTCCTTTAAGGAGTATCATTATAATTAGCGGATTTACTCTTGACCCTGAACATCCAGCAATATGCATTTGTCATCCATATGGGATTGTGCTCCGTGTTCTCCTTTATGCGCAGCGATCTGGCGAAGGAGTTCATTGCATTTGAATGGCTGTGGAATTAGTGGGCACTTCATTTGCACTGCATCACTCTGGAGATTGACTCCTCACGGCATCACTCTGACTGCAGCTGTAATACAACTGTAGCCCTAGAAACCAGATTATGCAAAAGAGGAGAATTCTCCTGTGAGCCAAAGTTACATCCAAGTGCAAAATTAGCCAAGCACTGAGAGACAAACAAGATCATAAAGAGTGAGAGCAAAGCGAGGAGAGTGGATGAGCAGGGAGATGATATGTAGATGTGGTCTGAATATGCCCAGAGTTTATTGACCATAATGATTTGGTAAGCACTGACTGTCCTCAGCTCCGAAACCGCTGATTCTGATTTGATTAGTGACTCTGTGGCACACAAATGTTTCCCTCCCGAACCGTCTCGACTGAATGAGCCCATCGAAAGACTAACATTTTCAGTCGGATGTGTGAGGCAGCTGAGATTTCTCTCAGTATTTAAACAGTCGGTCACAGGTTTTCTGAGATTTCACTTTTGATAGTACCCTAAACAGTTTTCTTGCTGGTGTTGTCGCTTTGTTTTACGCCAAAAATACTGACACATTTAAGACAGATGGTTTCTAGACAAAAGCTGGAGCAAAATTAATTAAACTTTTATAATATTCACACAATATAAACTTATATAAATTCCCTCTCTGAGAGAAAGTGAGAGAGATGTGTTTTGTATTTTATTGGGTTGAGTCCATGCAAATGTTTCCAACAATGTATACTGAGAGAAATCCCTAAATTTATTCACAGTAACAGCACATTTTGTCGCCTGTTGCACACCTGCAGTGTAACACCAGCAGTCGAAGCGTGGGGAGGAAAACACCACGATGAGCCATTTTCACTGTGCACTCGTCTTTAGTTTCCCACAGATGAGATACAACTTGGCAGCAAACTGTTACCCTCTGTTGAACTTCTCATGCTATTCTAAACTGAATGCAGCTTTTTGTTTTTTGTTTTTTTTTGTAAAAAGTCTGGAACTGGTTCCTAACTTTCCTTCAAACTCTGTCCAAAATAAACAACAGAGATGCATATTTTCAATGACCAGCTATTTTTTTAAGCAGCGCCGGCTTCTCTTATCCAGTTCAAGAGGAGACGAGTTAATGTTAAGATTTCATGTCTAAGAAAACCTTGTTTAAAAATGGAGTTAAATATCAATAAATGAGGAAGAAAACAGAGCTTTGTCGCTGATTTATTCATAGTTTGCTGTTGTGGAGCATATAACTCCGCAATGTTGCTGGTCAATATCTGTATTTTAAGGCCGAGAAGCCCAGAATGCAATACATGAAACAATGAAAGTATTCATTAGAGTGGGTTGGTGCAAGAAAAATGCTGTGCACACTAAAAATAGAGAGTCTCAACTAGAATATCAAGGACTCAGCATTTACATACTTTCCCCCTATAGACAAGTTACATAAACGAGCCGAAAGTATGCATTGTTTTAGAGTTTGTGGAACAGCTGCGGATGTGACAGATACAGTAGTCTGAATGTAGACAATGTAATTAAGCCTTTCATCAATCACTTAAGTATTCAAATCATCTCCAGGCATGTGTATATCTTATCAAACGTAGCAGTTCTCAGCTGTGGCAACTTTGATTTTTCTGTTAAATGTTCTCAGATTTTTTTTTTACAGTCTCTTGGCAGATGTTGAATGGCACGAAATAAAAAGAAACAAACAGTGTAATGACAGCTTGTGATCAAAGTAAATGAGTCATTAATAAGATGTGAGCCTTGTGCACTGTCTCCATTTTGTTCTCCCATGACAGGATATAAAAAGAACTTTGAATATTTATCACGCTATGTGTTAATTGATGTCACTATGAAAAATATCTGGGATAATGCCAGTTGAAAGTGAGAAAGTTCTCAGATTGCGAGACTCACATTTTTTGGTGTAGCTGCTTCTTTTAAGTGACATGTCATTGCCGAGTCATGTTAGTTTCTAATTTATCATCCTGAAAATCAAAATCTCAAATTAGCTTCAAAGGTCTTTGTAAACTCTGCAGAACTGTGAATCCCCTCATTGTCAAGCCGACACATGAGGAGAGTCGCCTTCCTGTCCATATGAAGTTAACTGTTGGCATTATGAAACACAGATCTTCAGGGATATTATCAGTAAAATGACCCTGCACTTGTATTTATCGTCCAGATTGCTTCAGTGATGTTGATGTCAGATAGTTGATCATTTTTTGATTCAATCTGTAAAAAAAAAAAAAATGTCCCTGCATCATTGATGGTCTCCAGATGATGAACTACACTGATGCTGATCATCCCCTGTTTCTTCTTTCAGTGCCACACAGGCTAAAAAACATGGCTCTAAAATTAAAATGCATCAAATATTATTCAATGGATGTTAATTGATTTAAGTCACTTAGGGATAAATCTAAATAACAAGCCCTTATACATTTAGTTAGCGCCACTATCAGGTCAAAAATTTACCTAAAGACTGATTTGCTTCTGCTCTTATTTGAACTACAAATAAACAAGCATCTTACTGATTTTTTTTTGTATTAAATGTATTGATATTATTCATATTCTCATTGTTTTTGTTGTTTTTTGTTAATATTTCCTTAACGAGCCAAATTTAGCTGTTGTTTTGACTCTTGTTTCAACATAAACAGAAAATAACCTGCGGCAATACTGAATAAACTTTCTTGTCTTTTTTCGGAGGGGGATAGTTGTTATGGCTGCAGCTTTGTTCTCATCTCTTTTGCTGGTCTGCATATAAATGTTTGCTTGAAAAAAAAAAAAAAAAAGAAACGAAAAAGTTAGGTTTTTTTTTAGAGTTATTGAAAAAAAATGCAGTAACTTCTCCAAACTGCTACATAATATGTTTGCAGAACGGCTGAATTGTAAGAAGGAGACCATATGTTTCCCAGAATGCAACAACAGATAGCCCTCAATAATTATTAAATCCAGCTGCACCTCTCCATCACCACCACACACAACACACTGTAAGGCTCACAATATGCTCATGACTTCACAAGTGGACTATCATTTACTTCCACATGCTTCACATTATTCTGAGACTGCTGTTTTCCCCATTAGGGAGATGAATCCATTCAGTGATGATTTGCATAAACACCTGTCAGTGCTTTGTCTCCCACTGATACCTAATGAATTCCAGGCACTGACTGTTCTTTGCTGTTCACTTCGCCGCCAGTCACAGAGAGTCCTTTCCTGACACTGGAGAGTGGATTTTTTTTTTTATTCTCACTTAAAAATTGCGTTTTTGGCAGGTTGGTCCAGGAGCATTCATCCTTCTGTTCATTTGATTTCATTCCTTGTGCTTGGTGTGTGCGCCGTTTCTTTGTTACTACACACGACAAATTGGTCTGAATGATTTAATGATAGAAATCTTTCAGTCTGACTTACTTCAAACACTTTTTTTTTCTCACTTTGTCTCTTCTATGCAAACATCTCTCTCATTATATGTTTTATTGCAGATCTGGGATTCACAGTGGTGTTAATTTAACACGTTATTTTTAAAAGATACACCCTATAAATTGCCATAAGTAGAATAAATAATCTGCCCAGTCTCACTCACTCTGCTCCCGTTGACATCTTATTTGCATTTTATATAGTTCAAAAGCATTATATTTCTAATACTTTCACAGCGTATAATAAAACCTATGTGAGTGTAGCAGGAGAGCAAGGATTCTGAGGTCTTGGCACTGATGAGTTGGTTGCTGCCTCAGATAGTTTGTTATAAATACTGCCTCAGACTGACTGGCTATAGGAGCCATGCATCACCTGGGCAGATAGGCCAGTAAAGCGATGATGCGTGTGTCCTTGGCATGGGGGGGGGTGAGAAGGGCTCATAGCTTTTATCTCTGGCAAGCATCAGCAGAGAATAGCCATCACAAGGTCAGCCTTGAAGGTGAAACATCATTGGAATGCTTTGCCATCATAATTCATTTAGTGGACGCACTGTAAGTGGCAGCAATGCATTTGTACAATTCGGTCGGATGAATTTCACCGTTCATAATAAGATGCACTGAGGAATATTTGAGAGCTTTGTTCACAAAAACCTGCTGATTGATGCGGCAAACTTTAGCTGTGAGGGGTTAACAAAGGTAAAGCTGCAGGGCAACAGCCTTACAGAAAAGCTTTGTTTGTATTGGTTGGAGTTTTGCGGGATATTACTTGCTTTTCAGTGTTGACCTATTAGGAATTTGAAATATGCATTTCCATCATGATCGAGTGAGGGGAAAAATGATTTCTTTGGCTTTTCATTCTCCATTGCTGACTTATCTTTGCAGCATACCAATGTGAGTTCATCGTGGAAATAAATGCAATTCTTTTTCTAGTAATTAAAGATGAGGTGTTAGCGTTCATTAATTCTATTTATCTTAGTAATAGATATTCATAATGTTCTCATACTGACATAAAACCAGTTTTACAGGCTGCATCCATCTGGATAAGGCTAACATTATCTCTTGCTTATTAAATAATCATAATTCAGTTACTTGATGATTTTTTTCATTGCATAACAGCGACACTGACTTGAACAACTTCACAACCAGGGTGATACATGCTCTGTCAACTTGAATTAAATAAAGTTACAAGATACTTTATGCAGCTTTAATTATCCTTTGTCTTGATTCAACCCTTATGCAATGTTCACTCCAGGCTACCAAAGCCCTCTTAAAGTAAGAAAATGTACAGAAAGTTTATAATTTAAAAGTTCAAGTTAACAGACAGGAGGATCAGATGTGTTTAGGGTGCAGAAAAACCCTCTATGTTAGACAGATTCTGCACCTTTAAACATCTAAATTGATTGTTGTAAGCAAATAAACTGCTAATTTGCAGCACATGGGTGGCAAACGCATAAAAAAAAAAATTACCAGACTACTCAATAGGACACACAAATGAACATTCTCGTCAGCAGGCTAGGGTTAATACAGATTTAAACTAAAACAAAAAAGATAAAGAAACCTGGAAATAAAAACAGGTGAAACGCCCAGAGAAATGGGCCTCTGCCATACGAGTTCCTCCAATGAATTAGTGCTTGATCTAACTGAAGGAACCCAGTGGGGTTGAATTAGAGGGGCAAAAGGAAGGTGACGGCATTTGGCACGGGTTCCATGTTTGCTTAGCGGTGTAGTCAGAGAGGCTCGGAAGACAGCAGATGGCTGAACAATAACCAGAAGCAAAGTGTGCGGTCCTGGGAGAGATGGGATGAAAGTTGTTGGAGGAGTTGGCATTCAGTAGCTCCCCTTCACCAGTGCCTGGCCTTTTTTGATGTGTTCTTCCCCGTGGCTGTGGTCATTCTAAACCAATAAATCATGGTGACAATAAATGCTGTGACATCTGCCACACAGCATCTGATGGCTGACAAAAGTCATCTGTACCCTTGATCTGTGAAGGGAGAAGACAAAAATAATGTGCAGCAGAGAGCCAACAAAACGGGGCCACCTCGTGCGCCGCCACAGCTGATATTGGCATATCAGTCCGTAAAATTAGAGCAAATTGAATCACCTTTTTTCTGTGTTTAATTAGTAATGTCACTACTGCTCAGCTTTGACCTTGACAGTTAGGATGATGATCGTGAAAGCACACATAATGTTAGCATTTCAAAAAATGATCACAGAAATAACAGTCAGTGGCCCCTGTGTAATTGCATGCCTTGATTTCATAACTATCATCACTGATTTAATCACACAGACCGTTATTTTAATTCCAAACAATGGAACTGAGTGTTTAATAGTGGTGTCACAGTCTGTGAGCCATGAAAACATGAGTGGTATTTTAGTTTGTTTTTATCCCTCCTTCCAGAGTTATGTCAAAATAACACCAGACATTTTTTTTCTTCCATTTCGTGTCTCGTTCTCGGGATTTGAGCTTCATTTTGAACCGTTTTAAAAAACATTGCTGTAACATAGCAGCAGCACAGCAGTGACTGCATGATGAGGCTCTCAGGCACACAGGGAACAGATGGGGTTGAGGAAGCACCGGGGCAAAGGGTTCCTCGATGGGAAGTGTGTGAAAAGCCAAATTGAGGCACAGAAATATGAAGACTACAAGAGATATACAAGGAACAGTCTAAGTGCATGTCTCATTGACTGTTTCTTTAAAAAAAGCAAGAACATACTGGATTTTTAAGTATCGCAAAGACAAAATCCGATCCCCTAAATTGAGACTGCCCTCAAAAGAACTTCCAAAAAACAAAAGATGCCACTGCCTGACTATCAGTTAGAAGAGGAGTCCAACTACTTATATCTCATCACATATAAGGAAACACGTAGCATAATCATATCATATTAAAAACATAAGCAACAAGCATTAAAATAAAAACAAGACAAACCAGACAGGTATACAGCAGCTACGGTGTGACTTTTCAGGCACTTTAACTAATCTAGCTATCATTGAATCTTTGAAAATGTTGAAAACTTGTAGAAATGTTGATTCTGCGGAGACATTTTGCTTTATTCAACCTGTTTTAGTTTGCAGCCTTTTTAACCACAGACTTTTTTTGATTGTTTAGCAGTGCAAGCTGTTGTACGCAGAAATACAGTATGTTACAATAAAACCTCCATTACATGACATTAAAACCTCAAAAGAGCAATATTTTCCTCTGGACTGAAGTGCACAAGAGCTGTTGAATCAAACATATTAAAGTTCAAGTAAATCATGTGCACCTTTAACATAAATCTCAGTAACAGGATTCCTCCTTTTGGAGAGAGCAATATTTGGGCTAGCAAACTCACTAAGCCAAAGCTAGCCAGGTGATGGCAACAAAAGGGCGAAAGCAACACTATTTAGCTGCGTGATGCAAACAAGCGTATGTCAATGTCCTATTTGGAGATTCATGTCACTAGCTCATGTATAATTCACCCTTTTTGCCTTGTTTACATAGCAGTTTTTATCATGATTACATTTATATTGCTGACCTAAAAAAAAAGAGAAAAATTGCCTGAACTGCTGCATTAACGCCGCCTAAGAAAAATCTCGAGCAGATGAATATACACATAGTTTTATGAAGTAGCCGTTCCATGCCATTAGATTCACCTCGATGCCATCCATCAATAATGTCAAGCATTACTGGACCAATTTATTAAAAGGATCTGTACTCAAAGTGCTGTGCAAACCGAGATAAAAAGTGTCACTTTCATTGAGCGCAGTGATACATCATGAAAGCTATCCAAATACAGTATTCATTTAAAGAAGAGTTACTGTACAACACGCTTTGTGTCAAAACCATCTTCGCTTTGAGGAAGGTATTCATTAATACTGTCTCATCAATGCTTAGCCTTTACTGTTAATCTGCTTAAAAGCAGTTTCCCCCATTAAACATCATAGATTACTTTTTACAGGGCAATTTTTATAGCAGCAGTATTTCCATAACAGGATGTACGGAAGAGAAAATCAGCGGCGGTGGGAATCCCGCGAGGCTGCGGGACAAAAGTGGGATAGGTCTGTGCTGTCATGGGACCGCTGGCATTTGATATTTTTGTCTGCATCTTGAGAGTTGAAACCAAACAGACTGTGTCCCATGACTTGGAAGAGTTTCCAACTCAAATAAACAAAGCATTAATTTACATGTATTAATATTAAGTAAAACTGTTGGGTTTCTTAACAAGGCTACTTGCAGCGTGTACTCGGTGTTTATCACAGAGATGATGATACAAAAGTTCATTGTTAAGAGGTTACTTCTTGATCTTGCCACATGTCTTTTAAATGTATATTTATGAGGACCCCTGGCACTTGAAGGCAAGCCAACTCAAGCCCCAAGCACGTATTTCCCCCTTAATTAATGTATTTATTCAACAGCATGTTCAAGCTTTGGTGTGCCCTCTCTTTTCAAACTGCCCTTTTTGAAGATGTTGTTATGCACTTAATAGCTAAGATGTGCATTGTTTTCATTTCTGTTGCAGAGATAACAACAGTGCCCATTTCCATTTTGCAAGGACAGCGAGGCACACGTGATTTTAAGATATGCATAAATAGAGACTTAAATTAAGTGCCAGAAATAAATATGTGCAAAGGAGGGAAAAAGAAAGAGCTTTCTGGTGGGAATCAGAAATGGAGCATGAAGCTTATGAAACAGCAATGCCACAGGCTCATACAATTATCTTTCAATTCCCATGGCAAAGCAGTGTTATTGTTCCAACATTTTTTTTTCTCTCGGCTGAAAAATTTTCTGTGAAATTGTTACCAATTTACTAGAGGATCTGTTGCATCGGTGTTGAGCATGTATTGTTATTAGCAGAGAATCTGATGGGGTGGAAGATAAATGTTGTCCTGCTGAGGCGTTTTGAATACAACAGCTCACCTGTTGGTCTTTCAGAGAGACAACCTGTCCCACTGTGCATCGATTTTTTCAGGTGCGCCATGATGGTAAAATGGATTTTGAATTACAGATCAAAGCAACCACTTTACTTATTTTTAGACGTACTCAATGGTGTTTGCTAGGTTGCTGGCTCTGGACCTTTTTTTTTAGTAAAATATATTTTTGACCAATCGGCTAACTAGCTCAACGGATTATCCATCACTTTTCATTATCAACAATTATTTCACCCTATTCTTTAGCTTGTTCACCATTTATCCTACATATATTACCCATGCCCACTTTTTTCCATTGGTTTATATAACTTTAAGCATTTTTAACAGGTCTTCAACTAACTTTAACTGTTTGGACATAATTGCTCACTTGTAGTTTTCATGTGTTCCCTTTTTATCAACCCCTGGTATGAAGTAACTGAACTCTGTCTTGATCTGTATGATCATGCTTAAACTTTTTTTGAGTCCTAGGTTAACAAAAAAAAAAGTTACAACAGACTTAATTATGCACACTGACAGCTCAAAGGAGGCAGCAGTTTGAATGCCAAAATCTGAGGTCCTTAGCTCCTGAGTAGCATTGACTTTGAAAGGCTCTTTCACATCAGTGTACATCGTTACTGTCACTACAGAACTGATAAAACATGATGTATTACTCTTCAGTTCTTTACAAGTAGCTTCACATTTTGTCCCTTTTTTGAGATTACTCTCTATCTCTACAAATATATGTACATCCATACATATGTATGTATTCAAATAGATAGATATATAGATAGATAGATAATACATTTGCTGACTTAAATGTGTGCAATGCATACAGATGGACCTTTATTGTAGCATAAACTGCCATCATTTGATCGAAAGAAGCTGAAACTGTTTCCAGCTTTATGATTCCCTCCGACAAACTGTTCTGCTTGTGTCGTTTGGTCTTTCCGTGATTCGTCTAACGGGTTTCTCAGCAGATTAACACCTACGTGCTGTGGCTCAGCCGGCCAATTTTCACATCTGACTTGCTTGGCTCTGATTTTTAGGTTGTAATATTGTGTCCTTCTCCTCACGATGCTCCAGGGAACGTTTCTTGATATCTGTGGGGGCGTTTTCTGTTGTAGATGGAGATTGCCCCTGGTCACTGAGGAGGAAGAGAGCCCATTACAGTATGACCCTAAAGGGTCATTTAGAGAGGGCAATCAATCTCCAGATGAATATGTCTGCTACCTTTCAAGGAGGGGAGCAAAGCACGTTGTCAAAGTGGCGAGACCAAAATTCAGAATACGCTGGAGGGAAATCAAATCCTTTTCATCAAGTCATTTGTATGCAGTTGTGAAATTATTATTATCTCTTGTACAAAACAAAACAAACAACAAACCAACGATAAATAAATAACACTATATCTTCTGTAGTTAGTGCAGCTGTGACTGCTGTAAAACAGGATGCATTTTACACACACATCCCTGAGAGATTTTTTTTTAATCATTACAAATGTTGTTGAGATGTTTTATTCTTGACCAGCATGTTGACAGCAAACCGACAGACAGACCAGTTCGTCTTCCCCGGAGACATCGTTCCTGTGGATAAAAAACTTTCCCATGATCCCAGAGACTAAGAAAAAGTGCCTGCTGATCACTGACTCGTTTCTCCGGGTTGCATGTGTGTGTATGTGTGTGCCCGGATGTGCGTAGGCCAAACTGTAAGCACGGATCTCCCTCGGCAAGAGGTAGATTGATTAGCGATGAGGTCATAATTGCTGACTGAATCACGTCCATAGTTAATCAATCTTTGGCTGAAGGATAAATTGGTTGGGCGAAAAAGGACAATACTTCATGAGGTGATGCACGGTTGATAAAGGACATATTCATTCATCATGGGTGGCTTTGCTTGATGGATATGCAGGCATCAATGGTGGGCCTATCCATCAATCAGGAGCTGAGGCGAGGTCAGCTTTGAAGATCAAAGTCAAGCACCCAACTCGACCATACGGGAGATCTACTGGGGTAAGGTATGGACGTAATAGGTTTTCAAAGGGATGTAAGGATATAATTACCTGCTTTATTCCACCCTGAACTATCCATTTTGTCTCCTAATCTTCAGGTTAACTAGACGTGGGAATAGATTAGGCGTTACTTTCTCGTTGTAGACTGAGTAACTTCCTTAGTCAACCTTTTGGAGCACAAAATGTTCCTTGTTGAGGTAGTTTTTTAAGCTACAAAAGAACTGTGCTCTGTATGAAAAAGTTGGTGTGGACTCTGCATAATACATGAGGTATAAAATTGCATACTACACATTTCATTTGCCCTATTTTGCCCCATAAGCTCTTATAAAAAAAGACCCCTAACCTAAAGAGGGATATGGACATGCAGCAGCAGCAGCAGACAACTGCTTTTCACATGTGAAAATGTCCTTCCTTTTTAATGTTGTTTCTGACATTTCTTTTTCTGGGGTTCACAATGAAACACACTGAACCTCTCGAATTATGAATCTCTAAGCAACCCTTTGATGTCAGCTCCTTTTGAACCAAATTCAATAACCATAATAAAGATGAAGGGAACAGAAGCAATTTTTTTTCACCATGCTTCTTGGTATCCGAAGCATTGTGCTGGATATCACACCGTATACTGCCCCCACTCCCCCACAGACACCTGCTGAAATGCCCAAAAGCAAATATTTTGTCTCACAGATGGCAAGCTTTTTACGTATCCTCCGTAATGGCACTGAGCTCAGATGATGTACATTAACCTGACGTCACCACCCAAAGTGCCCTATTAGTCTGTTCAGTCTCTTTTTATAGGTGCTACCTCCCCCTCCTCTCTGCTCCCTGATGGAGCTGATTCAAGCCGGTTTTTGAGCATTAAAGTGCATGAATCAGCTCGTCAAACTGGACCAAAGACTCTTTTTTTGTGTTTGCAATTCAGCCTAAAGCCCCTTCAGCTTGACAGAGGTGCTACTTTGATGTCACAGCAGTTTTTTTTTTCAATTAAATCAAAGTCACCTGAGATCATTAAACTGCACAATTATTAACAAAATTATCCTAAATGCATCCGTACTTTTTGTGTAATGAATGAATTCAGTGGAACCTGAGTGCTTAACCCAAGATTGAGAACAGATACGGATCCCTGCTCTCCCTCTTGCCCATATAATTGAATTACTTCATAACAGGAGAATAAAATTAATTATAGGCATATGCGGCTGAATATCTGGATTTAATAAAAGTTAATGGAAACTTCCTGTTCATCACCATGGATGTGCGAGGTATCTTTCCCTCAAGTAAAGTGGGTGTGACTACGGAAAATGGCAAAAAGGTGACTTCTGCCAATCTGACTGAATTGCAGTGAGTCTCAGGGGAAGAACAGACTTACGGAGATGAAATGAAAATCTCTACATCTGTCTTGCAACCTGTAAATTTACGTTGGCATCATTTTTTCTCTGTGTTTTTATTACTTTAAAACTATATCCATGCCAGTTGCAATCAATACAGCAGTAAATGCCTCTCTGAGAGTAACAGTGAGAGTGAGTAAAGTCTACATTAGATGATACAACATGGAAGATTCAAATATTGCAGTGCAGTTATTACCATTGAAATATATGAGAAAATGCATTATGCCCGTCCTCTTCTCCATCCTAATTGCACTATCCAATCTTATTGCACATGTCTCAAGCCAACTCTTATTTGAATTTACAAGGGGGGAGACAAACAAATTACAGACTGATTGCTTATGATAATGCACATGAATTAATGTCTCCTCGTTCCTCCGTGACTTATCCAACCGCTCATTGAAAACAACCACGTATCAAAGCCAGCATTACTCCCTCTTGTAATTTCTGTTCGTGGTAATCTATGTTCCCACTGTCTGTGTTCTCCCTAAAAAAAAAAAAGTACCGTAATTTCCGG
The DNA here is from genome assembly GCA_029783645.1 of Ctenochaetus hawaiiensis. Lineage (NCBI taxonomy): Eukaryota > Metazoa > Chordata > Actinopteri > Acanthuriformes > Acanthuridae > Ctenochaetus > Ctenochaetus hawaiiensis. The sequence continues at coordinate 2,942,576 of JAPZDY010000013.1, read as the reverse complement.
ACTATTGAGCGCACCTGAATATAAGCCGCACCCACTAAATTAAAAAAAAAAAAAAAGATTTTGTACATATATAGGCCGCACTTGTCTATAAGCCGCAGATGTTCACGTTGTAACATGGGATATTTAC
>JAPZDY010000013.1:2890542-2905694 GCA_029783645.1 Ctenochaetus hawaiiensis | reverse complement strand
ACGCTGTAAAAAAAAAAGCATGCAAAATTGCACTAAAAAAAAATCCGCGAAACAGCGAGGCCGTGAAAGGTGAACCGCGTTATAGTGAGGGACAACTGTATAGCAATTTAGTCATGAAACCTGGCAGAAAAATTGCATTTTAAGACATCAGTTCCACTTGAAGGTTAATGACAGAGACTCTATTTGTTAAATGCTTCTTTGACTGGCAAAAACAGCTTGAATATACAATATTTCAAACCTCTCTTAATCCATTGTTTGACAGCATTTGAAGTGCTGGCACTGCACATACCGTAGTTTGGCCCTTATTCATCTAATCACATAAGTAAATGTTTGTGTTCCATTGTCTGAAATAAAATGAATGTTGACAGGAAACCCTCTGATGCTGGCTGTATCTCGATGGCCAAAAGAACTAACGGATATGCTTCGACTCTGAATGAGTGCTCCTGCAGCTTTGCAGTTGTTTGTACCGTAAAAGGACAAGAAAAGACTGCTCTTCCACACACAATAATGTACTGCATGAGGAAAATAATGAAAATAACCAAAGCAACACATCAGATTAGCTTTGTGTAGTTATACAATATACTAAGAAGAAAAGAGTGGTTAGCATGGTTTGAGCATGACTGCCATCCACAGCTAAATCCCATTCCCAATAGATACGGCTTGTGTTAACCAAAACAAACCTGAATGTGTCATGTTCTCCGGCTTTCATTGTAATTGGAACAGATCAATTGCGCCTTTATTACATGAATGAGATGGATAACCTTGTCCTCTATCCCTGCCATTTTAATGGGCCACTCACAGTCCCCGCTCCTTGCCTCTCTCTAATCCCTGTGGAGCCTATACACTTTTAATCCCCCCTGCAGGACCGGTAACACAATACGGGCTCATCATCCATCCAAGCGTGGAACCTCCTAAACACTGCATAAAGTAAGGGTTCCTAGGGGTTCATCAGGGAGCTTTGGGGTGCCTTAGAGATCAAAAACGCTCATAAGAAGCCTGAGTTTCTTCAAAGGTTGGACGCTTCTTAGGAAACAGTGCATGTGATTTCAAAGGTGATCCAGTTCAGACGGATCAAAAATCAGGACCTGGAATGCACCACTGTATCATTTGCATTGGTGTCTTCTGGAGATTGTTTCTCCCAGTGGATAATTAAATTATTGTCAAGAAACACAATTAAGTGTAAGTGCATGTAGTATGTTTAGAAATTAAATGAATGCCATGAGAGTATTTTTAATGATGTGGCCACAAATTGTTATTAAGGTGTATTTCCCTAAAGAGATTAGAACTGTGCTTTAATTTAAAGCCACAATGAAAATTGATTAACACGGTTAATTATAATGCTTTTCTATTGCCAGTCACAATGAGAGAACAGCTTGTTAGAAAAAATTCCTGACATCTTCAGGTCCATGAATGTTAAGTTTAGGACTAATGTTCCAACAATGGTGTTCATAATTATTGATTTACTCATTAATTATTTGTTATATTCCAAAAAATAATGTGACACATGCCATTCGATAATTCAGTGAACCTGTAATGTCCTCAGATGAATTTCCTGTTCAACTCACAGCTCAAATCTTAAAAACTTATTTTTACAAAGATGACAAAGACAACAAAAGACACCAAACTCTCACTTTTAAAAAGCTACTCTGTAAAATCTGATGACTTAAACTCAAGTGATGTGAGTTAAAAATTTCCCTTTAAAAGGTTTATGATGTTCGTTAATTGTGCTAATGTGAATTAAAAACTGACTTTTACACATCTTCCATAACTACTGTTACCATTTAAATGTACTTGTTTTCACTATTGATATATTATTCCATGTTATAATTTAGTTCTCTGGTTTTACGAAAGAAGGTTTTTGGCATTTTTGATTGATAAATGGCTTGAAATGATTAGAAAACTATTACAACTGTTAATTTATCAATCAATCTAGTTGTTTCCCTCTTTATTGCAGTTTAGGCCATATTTTAAAGTTAAATTTCAGATACAAAGTTCAACACCAAAACTTTTTATATTATTAAAGATCCAAAACCGGTGCATAAAAATAAAAGAAATGGTGTGATATTGATTGATGGAGCAAAGTTTCATAGGGTTTTTTTAATAAATGTAATCAACTTGGTGCTGATCAGTAATCATACAAACAACGATATCAGAGTGAAGGTGCACACAGATGTTATCTTTGGAAACTGATTACAAGAAAAAAAAAAACAACATCAGAGCAATGACCGTCTGGCACTGAGGAACCAAACAAACCAAACACAAAAACAGAATAAAACAAGTTGATTTTTTGTCTACAAAACTAAACTAGAAGAACGATATTGTACAAAATAGGTTCTTTCTGCTGCTGTTATTGTTGCCATCTAACCTTTTGTTTGAAACACGCCACTAAAGTATCTGAATGTTTCTTCTCTGAGTTTTTTTTTCCAGAAAGCTTGATGTTGCTGAGCCGAGAATATTCTCAGATGCAGTAGTAATACTGTTTGTTCTACTCTGTGTGGACCCCATAACATCCTGCGCTCCTGCTGTATCCCTGTGCATTCAGCTGACTGATCAGAAGAGACAGACTGCCAGTGCATACACCCCTGTACATTCAAAGAATAAACACAGCAGAGGTTGAGCAGGTTGGGCAATGTAAAGCCTTTTATCTGATGCACGGCATGCGGTTTGATTAGAAGAGCTTCTTTGCAAAACCGTTATCTGAAATTCAGTCGGTTTGGTGTTTCACAAAAACATAATAAAGCCTTAGAAAACATATGTTTAAGAGAAATGTTATGGGAGGCCTAGAAAAGTGCAGGTTTTAAAAAATCCTTTGCTAATAACTTTTCTCCTCATATAAAACAAAAATGAAAGAAATGAACTTTTTTTCAAACTAAATTATTCTTGTATCTTTTTATTTTTTAACAGAATGGGTCTGTGAACAAAGGGTGGAGGGGTCCGAGGATGACATAAATAATTGTGAATAACAGCATTTCCTCCAAACATTTTGGAAGGACTCTATTCCCGTCACTGAGAGTCATCTGTTTGTTGACCACACAGTCTCAGAGCCAAATAACTGGGATCAGGCCTTTAATTTAATCTTATAACCATCTATCCTCTCCATGAACATTACTAACTCTGGATTTATGTCAAACTGTGGAGTACAAACAGGAAAAGGATCAATAAATTGCCATGGTTCAATAAGTGTGTAACCTCAGGCTTTAGTTTAATGCCAACCCTCCGTGTCGTAAACCCCAATCTCCTGTATTTTGGATTGTCTTTTCAGACAGACTGTCGTGTCTCCTCTCACAAACTGTGCCAATCACTGCACTTTGTTCCTCTATATATTATATGGAGACCAAAATCCACTGCTTCTCCCTGAACTGTATATGGCATATGTAAGCATTTCTGATAAGTATACATGTCATATTTAGTTCACATTATATGTTTAAACAGCATTTCAATTTGCACATCTACTTCTGTGTAAAACTTACATCACATGTCTGCTTACTCAACTCTCTGTAAAATGACTTGGCATAATCTAAACCAAAATATAAGAAATACATATAGTATCAGTTATAATTAATTATTATCAAAAGACCCATAGTTAATCTTTATTTGAAATTTCTAATATTCAAGTTCATGGATTAGTGAATTTAACTTGTTGACCGCATTAACTTAGTACCAGGGTTGACACTACAGGCCTGTATGATAGAGACATCATAATAATTTCACCAGCATGTTGGTTAAGAATGCTTTGGTTGTATTTGAAAGGGTTCACACAACATTAAACATCTGGAATGTCCTCAATCATGCAATGCTCGGATGTTGAAATGATACAAGCCATGAATATAAACCATAAATATAAACTGTTCCTGTCTAGGGCAGAATTAACAGTGTACTTAAGCTCTTTAAGTGTAAAACACACATATATAACATCAGTATTATTCTCATTTTTGTGAAATCTTTGCTCCTCTTCATCATTTAGTTCTCCTGCACAAGCTGAGTATCACTGATCCAAGCCTGTGCTTAAATGACCCGCCTTATAAACTCATATTAAATTTAAAAAAGCATTAAAATGAATAATTGTTATTTCAATACCCATCAACTGTTGATAATCTTCCCTCTGATACAATATTCTGTGGAAACTTCTTTCATTTATCAAATCTTTCATTCCCTGCAAGATTAAACTTTCTGGGAATTGCATTTTAAATGAATTGAATTACTTAAAATCATAGCGGCTATCACGTCTAATTACACCGGAAAATAATACATAACCTTCATTATCTCATACACCTTTCATTATCTCCAGACACATTTCTGAACCCAATTAAACAAAAAGTGAAACACTGCTATTACTGCCATTAGAGCATTAGTGAATTATATTTCAAAACCTAAAACAGTCTGTAATTTGAATGCAGAGAGGCATGTGCAGATACCGAAAAGGTTCATGCCAACTCATTAAATATGTTTTATAACCTGTTTTGCATGTTTATAACTGTCTTCTCAACCAGCAACTCTGTGGCTGAATGCCATATTTAAGTACTAACTTTATCAGCCACATCGATATCAGTGACAGGCTGATAATGCCTTTCTGTGTTGTTCTTGCCAAATGCAGCAATAAACGCAGAGAGTGAGAGAGCACAAGAGGGGAAGAGAGGCCAAAGTGAATTGATCAGTGCGATCCAAGTAACAACGGTGCCCTAACAAATTTATTTTAAAATAAAGCTGAAGAAACGGAAAACAGATCAATGATTTCCTCTCGGCCTGGTTTTCTGGTCTATATGTGTTAGGTTGTAATTACAAGAGATCAACAGAGAAATTCAGACCATTAACTTTAAACACAGTAACATCTTAATATCATTTCTCAAGAAACTATCTCTGTTTATGCCTCCTGCTCATAGCTTACCAAATGCATTTAGATCTTGATTTTTTTATAACTTCTCTTTTTCCGAGAAATGACACATGCATGTCCATGTCCATAGCATAATATTTTGCAGGTGACCTGTTAAGCTCACATGCAGCTACAAACACACACCAGCCCGACTCTAATCTTAAACATCTCAACTGCACACCTCACCTTAATCATAGACTAACTTTAAACAACCCCAAGACCAAATCTTCACCCTCAAAAAGTATAATAAAGCATAAAATATCACCTTACAAATATGCAGACCAAATCTTAACCCTCAAAAAAATACAATAAAGCACAGTATGCCCATTTAGATACATACACATGTACATTCACAAATGCGGGATTATGCCGGGAGCCTTTTTTTAGTTAGCAATGTGAGTGACACATGGGATACGCATTTTGTATGTTGATTATAACGCCAGTGCTGGTTCAGTAAAAACAAAATCAAATGTTGTTGGAGGAAAAAATAAATGCTGAAGAAGCCAGATGCAATACCGTCCTGAGACACATCAAAATTCTTATTCAGTGGAAAGAGACATTTGTATTCACCCTGCATTTGCCTTTAGAATAAAAACACAGCTTTCCAGGAAATACATATTATATGACAGGCATGCCATATTACCAAGTAAATGCTGACTGATTATATTTAACATGCAGCACTAGCGAATCACAAATTGCTAACCTGATGTCAAATAGCTCCCAGTGGATTTTAAGATGCAATCACCCTTCAAATGTGCAATGCTGTATGACCAGAATGATAGCCATATTTACTGGGCAGTAATGTATACCTGTTTCCCTTTTATGAATGTATATTTTAACAAGATCTGGCTCCATATATATGAAGTATGAATGCGGGGTTGACAAATTAAAAGAATGATCAGAGAAACTGACTGACAATGCCTCTTTCACCAGGTGTCACTGAATGGCTCGATGAGCATGAAAACTATGTTAATCTAATGTCGTGACCTTTGCAGTCACCCAATCTGAATCCAGTTAAACACCTTTGATAGATTTTGGATCTGTTAGAAAGTGCTTTCCACCATTCTCGAAACACCTACTGATGGGAAATTTTTTTGGAAAACTGGTAGTTCGTGTCTTGTAAAGTTCAAGAGACTTGTCGATTATTTTCCAATGCACCCAAATTTGTTCTTTGGGACATGAGTGGCCCCTTTCTTAGATACTTAAAGATGTTTTTTGGTTTTTTTTGCTTGTAATTTATCACCCATATCAGCATGCATGATGAAAAAAATAGAACTTTTTGTTTTCTATATGTTACTCACTTATTGTGACCATGCTAAAACTTGTTAAATGTAGGCCTGGGTTGAGAGATTCTCCAGTTATCCTTCAACTATAAGCACTTTTTTGGAGGTCAGGAGGTGTTAGCTCCAAACGTGTCATAAGGTTTAGCTCTTTGACCAAACTTTTTCCCTGTTTAAGTAAATTATATTACTCTTCCTGTATTTATTATGCTGATGATACCGTAGTATTATTAAAACAGCATTGTGCCCGCATTTGTACATCTACATCCACAATATGCCTTAGACATGTTTCAGTCATGCCTGTTCACTTCAAACTAGTGCAAAATGCAGAAAAAAACAAGGTCATATTCTTTTCTAATATAAAAGATGGTGCCAGCTGTACTTCCTGCTGAACTGCACAAGGTTACCCCTTTTAAAATTATAACCACCCACTTACCACTGCAATCGATGGAGACCTTCACTAAAATTTCTTTTTGACAATCTTTTTAAGGATATTATAAACAAAAACAACAAAAAAGCACTATCTCTGCCCGTTGTCGCTTTCTTCTCTGTCCTGCACAATGGGAATGTTTTTTACATGAACTCCTCAGCTGGCTTATTTCATGTGTTGGACACTGTTTTTCAGGGAGCTCTGAAAGTTATAATAGGTAGTAAGCTCCTTACCATCACACATCATCATACTCTCTTTTCTTTTGGCAGCTGGTCATCATTATCCATGCCCACAACTTTGCACTAGTAGAACTTCATTTATAAATCCATCCTTGGACCGTTGCCCACTTATTTATCCACTTGCAAGCCATGTAAACAGCACTGCCACAGCCTTCACTCACAGGGCTTCATGTCTCTCTCCATCATTTCAGTCTGTACAGAATTTGCTAGAAAGGCTTTCTTCTACTATACTACTTTAATCTGGAACAGGAGGAAGACATTAAAGTAGTCCAGCATGAAAACCCTGAGGGACTTTAATCGATTTTTAAACAATTTAGAGAATGTCTCTGAGTTTTGCTCTTGTATATATTATGCAAAGTCCGACTGCCAATTTGGCATTTTTGAAATTATCACCAATGATATGTGCTTTATTTGTCTCTGTATTTAATGCCTTATGTTGTATTGATGCTGTATTACATATTTAAAGGAGACAGTTCCTTAAATTAATGCGCACCATGACATAAAACTCTTTTTACAGGATTATTAAGAAATATATAGCATACTTAAACATTTAAGACTTGGTAAAATTTTAATACGATGGTTTGCTTCATAAAAGTTAGTGGTCACGCTGAAGAGTAAAAGTAAATCTCTTCAAGTAAGAGAGACGCTGTGATTTAACAAACCATGTGCAGACGAGAATTACTTGAATTATTCCTTGAACTACAGAGCCTGGCTTTGTTCAAAAAAATATATATTCCTGTTAAAGAAAAATCTCAGTAGTAATTCTCAAAAACTGAGTTATCTATAAAAATGTAGTGCACAGATGTTGGTGAATTGTTACTGAGGTAAAGACATGAATGTGTGTGTATGTGAATCTATGTAAATGAACTTGCTTGGGATTTTATCTCTGATCATAATCGAATCCCACACCATACATCATTTTTGCTTTCTTTTCAGTCTACTTGTGTTTCAAAATGATTCTAATGCACTTGACCTGAGGAAGTGCCTTTGGTTCTCTGCAGGTTTGGTTTTCTATTACAAGAAAAAGATCACTGAATAAACAAGATGGCTCAGAAAAACTTTGAAGGTCGTAATGACCTTTTTTTTGTGGGTTTTGGGTGTTTTTGCCTAGAATATGGATATCTCTTTCATTAAAACAGCATAAAACCTAAATCTTTCATACCTCTACTGATAGTTCACTACAACCTGAAGTCCAGTAAGTGTACAGCTCCTCCAAATATTCTGATATTCTGACACTGAATTAATGCTTACTTAAGGTGCATCTTGGGATTACTACTCACCATGGGCAAAGAAAATCGTATGAGCGCATTCAAATCATAGACAGGTTGATTGACACCCCATCAAGCCATGTCCTCACACCATATGCCAACTCATGTTGATAAGCTGCAGGCAATTCATCATAGTCAGAAAGAACACATCCCCAGCCTGCATGCTTTAATGGTTTGTAAACTCTGCAATGCAGCTAAAATCTGAGAGTAAACTGCAGGAAGCCTGAGCTGAAAACACGAACGAGCAAAATGGTTCCCCAAATGGTTGAATTTTGCTTAATTTCAAGCTGCATTTCTGCTGTTACTGTATGTCTCATCTGCTCAGCCAGCATTTGGGCTCATGCCAGAGAGCTGTGTTGATGTCAAATCAAATGTGATTATGGCCTCTAAATTTACCAGCTGATTGGTCAGATCAGTGAGCAGGAGCGCAAAGTCTTTACTAATTATATTAAACCTCTGAAAATGGAAAGGGCAACTGTGATTCCAGTCTGCATTGCAGGAGACGTTTTCTATGATGAGCATCGTCTATTTCGATATAGATTACACTGATCTGCTTAGTGAAATGAGTCAAATATTTAAAGGACTCGGCAACGGGAAATGATGTTGGACACAGGGTTACACAGAAAAAAAAGCTCCACTTCGGGATTTTCTTGTTGTACGATATCCCACTAATAATATAATACATATACAACATGTAAAGGGAAACTGAATGCAAATGTTGCCAAGAAGTATTGTGAGTAACGCAACGCATCTCAGGCAGCTTGTCATATTTACCAATGGAGTAAGTATCTGAAAGCAAAACTGCACTTGCCAAAACGGCGGCTCTAGTCTTTTCAGCAAATGCCAAAAAACACAATATTTGTTTATATTGAAGTGACAACCCCCCCAGAGGCCTTAGCAGTTATGTCTCCTGTCATTTGTGAGCAAAGCATGAAATGGTGTGATCTTGTAATGGATCCACAGAGGCTGCAGAGGGAGAATGGGTTGTCGACTGGGTCAAACAGATGTTGGAATTACTAATCCTAACCCACTGCCTCTTTTTCACCTCCTGTTTCCTTCCAACAGTCAATTTTGTGTTTCATTTATTTATGTAGAGACCAAATCTAGTAGTTTCATCCCAGAAAACTGTTTTTTGCTAGGTTGATTTGTAATGGTTTTTGGAGGTCACCCAACCAGTAGATCAGAAGGCATTTATATGTGTTGTTCTTGTGGCTAATGACGAGCAATTTATTTTGTTTTGTTTTTTTTATTTAGTGCAAGAGTCTGCCAACTTTATCAGCTTGAGACTCAACAAACCACGGATTTAGGATTCATAAGAAATATAATTGTTGTATAACATATGTACATCCAAACTACAATCACAACATTTGTTGCTAGTCACCGATTAGCAGACAAACAAAATATACTACTGTGACTGTCAAAACACTGACACTCTTAAAAATCTCTTCTTAGTGCAGACAAAAGGTTTTTCTGACTGATACTGTTGCTGAAAATACTCCATTTGGAGATTTGTGTCTTGTTCAGTTCAAAGTTCTGCTTATTGTGCATTACCTCACATAAGAAGATCACTTTATCTATTAGAAATTCTGCCAATTTGCGATTGGATTCAGTGGACTGGTTGATTAGGAGTTTAGACAGTCTCTTACTTGTAGATTGGAGATGAATCATAACCTAAAATGCATCTGTAAGATTGGAATTTTTTTCTTAGTATTTACACTACAAGCTAATTCACTCATTTTTATGTTATGTCCACCTTGCATAACGATGAGTACATTCTAAAATTTCAGTTAGTATCCATAGGAAAATGGTGTAGGCTATTTCTAATCCCCGAGAACATGACTGTAGATTTATTGCTTTCCGGTACAGGCATTTCACGGGGGGTACACTTTGTAATGACCTTATAGGCCATTCCAGATGATAGATTTTGGTGGTAATAGCCATTTTAATATTACTGTTTGTTACTAAGAGCATCTGAGTCAGCAGGGCATAGCTTCAAAGGCTTAATGGGGCAAAATAAATTGCCACACCAAGGGAAGGATACAGCACTAATCACACCATTAACATTGAGCCACAGCCCAAAGTGGCCATGTTTGTTTGAAGTGTAGCAAAATGAACTCAGGTCAAATCAAATTAAGGGCATAGGGACCCAATAAATAAAGGAGGATATGTCCCCCTTGACTTTTTGTAAATAGTATTATTTCACCCTCAACCTCCTCTTCATTATATTAAAAAATAATAATAAAAGAATGGGATTTTGTGTATGTCCTTCAGCAAATTTCACTGTGTAAAGCTGCCTTTTTGTCCATTCACTGTCAGAGGAACTGAGCTGCAAAACGTTGAGTGTAGTTGTAATTACTTGGAGCTGTTGTTTTATGGCTCTCTGGCCAAATAGTCAGCCTTGTCATAGAGGAATCTAATGCAGACTCACTCATAGTGCCATTAAGTTTTATGTGAAGACATTTTCAAGCCCCATTTAGGGCTTTTGTATATATCCATTATTTTTATATGCAGACAAATCCTACAGAACTATAAAATGCATTCAACAAGTATCATTTTCTATTGTGTGTTATAAAAAATAATTTTAGCCCAAATGAAAATATTCATGATGTGGTAGAGTTCAAGTTTTCATCTTGTGTGTTTTTCACAAAAAAGTCTGATAATGATGGACTGTATGTGTTTGCAACTCAATGCCTGAAACTACACAAATACTTTGTAACTGCAAGCCAAAGAAACATACAGACAATTAAACACAGGGAGCTATTTGCTCTTTAAGAGGTCAAACTTAAAACACATAATTTACATTATACAATTTTTTATGTGAATATGAATTTTAAAAAGACCTTGGATCTTATGAATCAAGTTTTTGATGTTATAATTTATTTCTCATGGAAAAACAGTGACAGTGAATCCTTGACATTGTCTTCATACAGGAGCCTCTGAGGATCAAATTTCTAAAACATAATGAGTCAATTGAACATTATGGACCGAGTTTTCTTAAAGTTTGAATATGTTTTCTGTTGACCTTCCATTTACTATTAAATGCTGGCAAAGAAGAAAAGAATTACTGGAAACCTCTTCAAGAGCCGGTTTAGCTTTTAGATTGAAAAAAAAAGAAGAGAGAGGGTCTTACTTAATAATTCAAGTGAGAAAAAATACAAACACACATATAAATATGACTTTGTTTGCACCGAGGGACCTCCATCCTCACTTTTAAATTATTTTTTTGGATGATAGCTTAAAAATGGATTATTGATGCAACTCTAATCCAAAACCCTCATGAGAATAAAAGGTCCTGCACACAAAACAACAGTAACAAAAGACCTTTTATTTGATTTTCTGCTCTTGTAGCTTCTTAAGAAACCCTAGCATTTAACTGACAATTTATTTTTGGGGTGATAAAGATACTTGTTAATGCACTTAGCTAAAATTTAGAGTCAGAACATAAAGATTCAAAACAGGTGTTAATGCCCTTTCATCACTATGATGAATTAATTATATCTATTTTTGTTAGCTGTCGCTATGCTTCACAAAGCTAAATTTGGTTTATGTTTAGGACTTAAATGCTGCCGTTCAACATTAATTGCTTCTGCAAATTAGCTGCGTGTGGGTCTAACTTTACTGGAGACAACACGAGACAAGCAACAGAAGAGTGACAGTAAGTAAAAAAAAAAGCATTAAACATCATGGAGCTTTGTCATGTGACTGTGTCACAAGCAGCAGGGCACTTTGAGACTTTTTTCACTGGCTAACTGATCTCAGAGATCTCTAGCATCTAATGGAACAAGCCTCATCTTATTTTATATGTGCAAAAATCTGCCTGTTTCTCCTTTTTTCTGGAGCTGTGATACACAAACATCCCAGATCGTCCTCGATTGATTGACAGAGGAAGAACAGCCCCTTCATGGTAGTGAAAGTGAGGGCAACATGAATGTATAATGCTTTTTTTTCCCCCCCACTCTGTTGTTGCCTTGGGTATTCAAATTGTGCTTGCAGGAAAGAGGAAACCAAAATCAGGGCTGTGCATAAACTCCCTTTGATTGACTGTTGATGAATTCTTCAGAGATCACTGGAGGTAAACTGCTGTATAATGGAGAGGTTTGATATTGACAGCTATCCTGTAAACTTCATTCCTGAATCCGGAATTCCCTCCAGGTGGATAAACAAGGATTCCCATTTAGTGCTGTGTTAATTAAATATATAAAAGTCGTAACAACATTGTCTTTCTATTGTTGGAGCACACTTGCTGTTCTCTGCCTGTTCAGACTCCTCTCTTCCTCTAAATGTGGCTTGATCTGTGCTTTACAATGAAATATTCATTACTCTCTGGTATTTCCACATCTGATACCCTGCTCTCTCACTGAAATCTGAATCTTAATATCCGTGGCGGGAATTTATTGGTTTTACATTAAAAACACACTGTAGGGCCTATTCCCCTGAGTGGGATTCTGTTTTGTAATTTCTGAAGATAAGAAATGAATACAAAGGAACTAATTTCCAACATCTGGAACTCCTGGGAGTAACATTTCATTTGGGACTGAAAGGGATGAAAAGTATGGCGCCATTTTCACTGGTTTTGATGATGATAGAAGGGGAAGTGTTGAGGCTGCTGTTTTAATTTTTATGGTCAGAGCAAAGTGACCTTCGGTTTAAAGAAGAGTACTGTTGAGCAAACTTTAGATGCCACTCATCCCACCCGCACAGGATGGCCGATCTGTGTACATCCATGAAAACAGAACAACTTTTTGTTGACGGCTTTGCAACAAGGACAGTTTGTCCTAAATAAGTGAACAGAACGATTTGACGATAATGTATTCGTTCTTTGTTAAATGACTTCAAAATGAGTCAGCACCTGGTTCAGAATCATGTTACATAACATGAAAGTTGGTGCAGTTTTGGCTAAACAGGCTTGTTACTCAGAGACGCTAAAAACAGTGCAGTGCTGCAGTGAAATCAGATGAATGGATACCGTGACTGACAGCCTATCCATCAAAGAGTTGGGCTCCAGATTTGTGAGACCTCTGAGGCATAATTATAATCCTGTCAAAACCGGCCAACTTAAAAGTTTATTGCAAGGTGCTAAAATGCAAAATGGTTTCAGGTAATGTCTTGATATCTGTAGGTTAAATTGTCAGTTGTCAGTCAAAGCCATATTTCAGCATTTTTTATTAGAACAGACTGTTCGATACAAAACACACCTACAGAAAGCTGCACCAGGTGAAGTGGTGGCCCATTTAAAGATTATTTTCACTGATTTACCAAACCATCAAATGTTACTCTGACTCTATGAATGCAGTAATTTCATAATGTTGAGAAAATTATACTGCAGTAGGCGAATTATCTAGCTAAGTATCATTAACAAAACCATGTAACAGAATGTAAATAACATGGCATAAAGTGTTCATTTGAGGTGTTGAAGCGCTTTAAGGTTAATTTTCTTGCATGTGAGTGCACCTTATGAATCAATCGACACCTGAACTGTCAATATGACAACTGACAACAATCCATTTGTTGTTATCGTCTTTCTTTCAACACAACGGTTTGATCTCTGAACACATGTACATGAATATTAACAAGATTATTAGAACTGCAAATATTTTATCTTCTCATTTAGAGGAATAAAAATAACATGGCAGTCTTCCTGGTTGTTTCAGCAGCGCTACATTGTAGTTGTTGGATTTGTATTTTGTGGCTGACGGTAAACTGATCTCGATCATCTTAATCTGTGTGCCATGGCAAACAAAACCCGGCGTAACCAAACATCTTGAGTGTTATTTGTCAGACAGAGTTCAACCCCATCTCTTTCCTAAAAAAAACACACTTTTTTTTAAAAATAAATAAACAATCAACGCCTGATACAAGGTGGAGAACTTGTGCAGCTTGGGGATCAAAATGTCACCGAGGCAGCTCAACCCCTGGAGGTAAGAAATGACACCATAGTCACTTCCTTACATGTTAATTAGTGCATGAAATTTCACACAGCACAATAACCAGAAGCCACACAAGTGTTAGATTGCTTTGTTGTTGCATCAGTATGATGCAGGGGTTGCTCTGTAACTCTGTGTGTGGTGTTTATTCATTAATTTATGTAGTAGTTTCTCTGATCCCATTTCAGAAAGAATACAAAGGCCTACTGTTTTTTTTTTTTTCCGTACATGTGCCTCAGTCATAATGTATGACCTTCTTAATTCTTCTGTCTGCCTCTCTCTCTCTGTGCACTTGTGTATCTGCTGGATCTAAAGAAAAAATAATTTAAAGTCCATCATATCTTAGCTGTGTCATGATTTCAAGCAACTGCAGACTTGTGATTTTCATCCTATGCAAAACTGCATATTGCATAACTCATAGATTAGATTATCTATGGTGAGATTCAGCAAATGCAGATGTTTCCTGAGAGTGGTATCGCCAATCAAGTACCAATATTTGCACTGTAGATTCACATGTTTTGTTTTTTTTGTTTGTTTGTTTTACTGCATTTTTTTGCCTTGAAAATTGCTTTTCTTATGATGACATGTAAATTGTTTCTCTTGTCATGTGAAGTGCTGCTACATAATTCGAAGAGAGCTCTGAATACATTAATGAAGATTCCATGTTTCTGTTTAACAAAGCTATTTTCCGGGACATCTGTCAGTCAGCAACCTGTGCAAATGCATCTCAGCAAATTTAGAGCTTTCTTGGTAATTTGCCATTTCCTGGAGGTAATCAGAATACTCATCGAAATCCATTTCCCTCCCTTTGTCACTCTGCTTTTTTTGACATGCATTAACAAGCTTGTAGTCACAAAAAACTAAAGCGACAATGCACAACGTGGTGAGACTGACTACGTGATAATGGCACTTAAACATATAACCAGCTCATAATTACATTCACATTAAGTGTTCTAAACAGAAACTGGTGGGTTAAGTCTTCCCAAGAAAAAAAATGCCCTAATGGACAGGAAGTGATGTGTAGGTGGTCACCTTGTGCTAAAAACGTAAAAATGATAAAAATAGATACCGTAATTTCCGGACTATAAGCCGCTACTTTTTTCACACGCTTTGAACCCTGCGGCTTAAACAGTGATGCGGC
>JAPZDY010000013.1:2805396-2816330 GCA_029783645.1 Ctenochaetus hawaiiensis | reverse complement strand
AAACAAAGAAAAAAAATGCAACTTTTTAGCAATTTTCACTGTCTCCCGCAATTTCATCGCAACAAATACACTTAAAATATCACAACTTGCATCGCAATTTTTTAGAAAAACTGCTGTGAATTCAGGCATTTTAGGCCACAACAATCTTGAAAAACGCCCCCGAAATCCTGGAGGGACTGAATAATACAGAGGATGTTAGATGGAAATGCTATATGCTAATCCATTGAATCTGACCTCTACATTCTAACTTAATGCCTTTAAACAGCATCCAAGTTCCAGCATTGTTATAAGATGTAAATTTTGAGTTGCAGAATCATCCATTATGGACAAACTTCACTGTGCGCTTTTGGTCCTGTCACTGCTAGGTGTTTCGGTTAAAGTGATGATGCTGGTGGATTTTTATTATAGTCCCTTGTGATGTATGTTCCATAAATACGAGTGAGTGTCCATTAATGTATTATATGTCAATGCCTTGCCTACTTCAACGATGAATAACACCAGTGACACCCAACTGCTCTTTCTCCACTTCCTGACATAATAGTCAAAGTATGGACGTGCTCTGAGGTGAGAATAGTTCTCAGGCTTGTTGTTTTGAAGTAGCTCATTAAAAACAATGCTGGTATGCATGTGTGTAATTACATATTTTGCCATGGATTTCCTCCATATGCAAAGGCTGACCTGATTTCCTTAATGACTAAAACCTCGAGTCCATGCTGCTCCCAGAGACATTTCTGCACAGTGACGTTGCTGCAGAGTTGAAAGGAATCCGGCCTAATTAAAAGAAATATCCTGATGCAATGGGGCATCCTGAGGAGTGTGCAGTGGGATGTTCGTTTGATTAGAGTGGCAGTCTATTTATTATTGGATAAAGCAAGGTCTACCTCAGTACGTGCGGCCACTGATGCAAAGTTTCTCCACTGTATGCAGCTAATCTGATTTGTCATTCATTATTCATTCGCTTTGCAATTACATTACCTACTTTTAGAATGTGCATTAATGAGAACTGCAAGTGTGTGCTTGTAATAAAGATCTGGACATAAAAATCAACCAGAGTGTGTTTCGGTAAGTTGCCTCTGTCTGTTCTGATTAAATGTAGTCTCTTAGCATTACTCTGGTTGTTGTCCACCTTGGTTCAAGCCTTGCTAACGGCAGCATATCTGATAGCAAAAAGATATCTGCAGCTTCACTAAGGAGGGCAGACCGAGGTTTTAATTATATTTTACTGTGGACTGAATAATGCCATTAGAGAAGATTCATGCTTCAGCTGATGCATTATAGCATAGCACATAACCATGAACAACACGTGTCATAAGTGATCTTTTTATTTTTATTTATTCTTCTTTCATTCTTTGCCTTGTTCAGGTACCAGATTTTCATCCATTATGTGCACAAAAAAGTGGCCTCTTCCTGTAGCTAACCCTTGGGTTTTATTCATGAAGATGCATACCTGTTTGTGAGTCACTTTCATGTAATTTATGAGACATTCCGCGGCATGTAATTTACAGTGATTACTAAGATAAGGCTGAAAATGAAAAACTAATTTGAAGAGAAATGAGTGGAGATGGAAAACAGTAACAAGTGATGGTGCAGAATTGACAGCTGAATTCAAAAAAACCTCATGTTAGATGAAGAGAGCAGTGAAAAACAGATCTGTCCCTGGATTTTTACTAATAATTGATATATCACTTCTTTTCATAAATTAACAGGAGAAAGGCAGTGAGTTTTTACAATTGTGTGGCCCGTAGTCTTATCCAAATAGAATATGTTGCATTTTGTAATCCTCACACATCACATTACAGGAGGTCGGGCTTAAAAAACACAGCATTTCCCATCATCCTTTTGATTGAAATCCAATTGATCAGCTACTGTCTCATGCCGAGGAATAATTAGAGTGATTTCATGGTTTGGAGATTCTGGTTGCAAATTGATTACACTATTACTATTACTGGATTTTATTACAAACACAATTTACACCCCCTTTACCATTAAGGAGGTATGTTGTCTAAAAATCATGTCCACTTGAGGTTTTTGTGGTTTCCAGCTCCCAAGTAAGCTGTGGTAGGAGATATTAGACTCATAAAAGAACCCTCATTAGGAAATTCTGCATATGCTCCAAATATAAAGTGTCCAGTTGTGTGTTTATGAACAAAATAATTGCACTTAGGCATCACATTTCCTTCAATCATGAAAGGAAGCCCTCCCCCAATGGTACTTTTTTAAAAATTACTTTGTTCCTGATATGCTATCATTCTTTTTTTTCCACAAGCTCACAAAATGCTCCTTTAAGAAAGAGTAAAATAATGATCACAGTCCCAGAGATGAAAAAAGAAGAGGTAATTAGCACCACCAAATTAATCAGAGATAGGGGCTTTGCAATTAAACATGTTCTAATTAAGTTACATTATTTTCTGTACTATCATGAAATTATTTTACGGGTAATATGTGCCTACCCTGCAAGACTCATTCATAACAATGATGTATGCTTATAAACTTTAAAACTGGAGGGTTAAAAACCTCTTTGTGCCAATGGATACGTTACTGAGTCCAACCCTGTGGCATAGTTACAAAAATCTGACACACAAAGAAGGTCTAATTCCTCCTTTTTAAAAGAATATAAACAGTTTTGTAGGATCTTAAGCTTTTAGACCCAGGAAGCCAGTTTTCTGTCGGCCGATAAGAAAGTCACATCTATGAGTTTCATCATCAAAGGAGCAAGCTGTGATTAAAACACTCAGGAAAACTTTCTATTTTCCTTACTATGAATGGATGCTATAACTGGAATTTAGACACCTTGAGCTTTCATACTGACCACACCTAAAAGTAACCACAGTGCATCTTTTTTTGAGTCAAACCTTCAAGAAACTTCTACGTTCTCCTCAGTGGTAACATAAATAGATTTATTTACACTGGTTTCATAATTCTTAGCTTATTTCCCATCAAAGAAGACAGGAATGACTCATATAAGCCTTTTGGTTGAGGAACTATCCCTTTTTTCATTTGGGTTTATTATTTTAGCTGTTTTTCCCCCTAGAAACACGGCTAAAGATTTTTTTTTTTTTTTTTTACAAGGTCAATTCAACAGCGAATCGAAGCTGCATTAGGAAGCCATGTGTGAGCTTTTACTTTACCGAGGCAAAGTTTTCCAGAAGGACACCGGACAATTCAAACCCAGGTTTATTCACCAAAACTCACATCATGAATAAATAAAGGCAGCTATTTCGTGCTGTGAAGGACATGACTGAATACTGCATTCATCCACAGTTTTTAGGAATTATTCAGCTCCTAATAGGACGTCAATATAGCTAATGTTTTACAACAGAGATTCTTATAGTAGATATTTAGTCCAATGGTGCAGAGGTAATGAGAACTTTACACAACCCTTTGCCACCTGGTTGTATTTCTTTCTTTTAAATGATAACTAAAAGAAGGACACCATTTTTGCATTAACATGCCATGCCCATGACACTGTGCACAGCAACAACAGTTAACAATGATTTAATGTTAACAAAGGAGCGATAGCAGCACAATGACTGCAGGAATAAAAAAATAAATTAACAGCAGGAGAACAAATACTAAATAAGAGGTGATGGATGTTAAATTCCAACATCTATTTTGAAAAAAAAAGAATTTACTTGTGTTTTGAACGTGATGTGCACAGGTTCGTTTATTAAAATTTGTTGATTGCGTTCCTGGTGTCACATTGTGTAAAATAAGAGGGGAGAATCCTATTTGTTGTTTGCTATTTTTATGAATCACTGTTTCGAGATAACTGTCTTTTGTGTGAAATGAATCCTGCCTTTCTCCTTTAACTAAACAGAAAAACTAATGTTCTGTCTCTGCATATTAGATATATTTATGAAGCCTCTTGATGTAGCGACCATTTACAGGGATGGTTGTTTTACGACTGTCTAGTCATCAGTCACAGTGGATCTCCAAACTCATCTGTTTATTTATTTATTCATTTGCATTTGCATTTTCTTCTCAGAATAGTTCGCCTTCACTTTATTAAAAGTTCCAACATATCCAGTGTGATTTAGTGACATCTAGTGTTGAGGTTGCAGATTGAAACTAACTAAAAAACCCGTCACCTTCCAAATATGAAGGAAACTTATGGTTGCAAAGCAGGAAAAACCAGCGTTGGTGCATCAGTTCTAGGATACTGTAGAAACATGGCAGTGCAACATGGTGGAGGAAGACCTTCCACTTCTGAAGATGTTAAAGGCTATTTCTTCAAGCTATCGGTCTTTTTTGGAGCAGCTTAAACTCCTAACAGAGGAGGTTAAATAGATGTGGAAGGAGCAACATGGCTTACAGCAACGTTAGCTTCTGTAATTTACATGTTAAAGCTCACTGCAGATTTATCTGGTGCAAAATATTTTCACTGTTTTTTAGCAACTCCATTGAAATGCTGTAAAATTAAGTGCAATTTGAGCCTTAATGCCCTCTTTCTTTACCTTTTTTTTGTACTTTACAGCTTAACGCATCATACTTCTCTTTAAATTGTGTTATGCTTGTACAACATCCATACCGTTATCGATGATAACATCATCTTTGATGATGTTAGAAAACTTTAATTGTCTGTGGTTAATTCATACAGTTGAAAATCTTGTTGCAACTTTGAACCATGAACTGTGCTGACCTCCGCCTGATGTGTGTGTCAGTTATATACACATTGCTCAGCGTGGGCTCGACCAAACCACAGATCTCCCACTTAGCTCTTATGTCTATAATTAGTTTCATAGTGAGAGGAAATTCATTTTCACACGCCTAACAGCCTCCAACTGTCAGCAGCTGCCAATGGATATAGATGGACCTTTTCAGCTAATTACCCAAAAGCAAATTTGCCTCTTTTTTTTTTTTTTTTTTTTGCAGCAGTAATAAAAGTTGTGCCTTAAACAAAAATTCAGCTAATTCCCTTTCAGAGCCTGTATGGAATATATAATAAATAAAGTTCCAAAACGGCCCTTAAGTGAGGTTGAAATGATGATGATTTAATGGTGAGTGGTCCCTCAGTAGAAATGATTTAGCTTGTTCTTCGGCAGCCCTTTGAGTCATTCGGGAGTGCAGGTGATGTTATGTAGATTAATTTAGCGTCATCAAGCTGTGCAGTCCACATGCCAGGTCGTTGCCCACGTCTCCTTCTGACTGCTGCACTTTCTATTCGAGTGCTGCTGTATAACGTCAGACATCTGTACTTTAAGTTACATAAAGTGGGTTCTGAGTCATGTAAGTGCTTCCTTCCCTGAGATTACACACCTATTTTTATAAACTAACATAAGAACATGTAGATGAAGTAACAGTGTGGAGAGATCATATGTTTTATTGTTCTTGTAAGTAACTGCAGCAGTATAAGAGCCACAGTAAAGACGCCTTAAAACCCATGTGTTAAAAAGAGAATGTTTCAACCTAAAATGCATTAAGAAAGTGTCTATATGTCCATTTTTTCAGTCTAAAGTACATTTCCAGTATCATTTCTCATGATTAGCCTGGAACAAACTGTTACTTATAATCAATCAAACAATGAACAGAACTTTAGAGAGCAACACATATTTTAAAAGATTTTTTTTTCTTCTTCTTCACAATCACCAAAACTTGTACTATCAGCGCAGACAGACTTTGCAGGGCTGTCATAATCCAATCTTTGCATCTACAAGTGATCACATAGCAATATGGGGATGGCATAATCATGACAATGCCAAAAACTCTCAAGCTTTTAGCTTGATAAGAGTCAGACCAGTTAGAGGAAACAAATGCAAGACTTTGGCTTGTGACCAAGGTTATTAAAGGATACTCTCCATAAAAATGTGACATTTAATATTAAACTGGGACGCTGTTCAGCTACAAGCCCTGCAGGATTTACCGTAGTTGCATCCATCTATTACCCCTCCACCTACCCTTTTTCAATACTTTACTGTTTTCTGTTATATATTTTATTCAGCTGTGTTCTTTGACTAATTGGCATGTTTACTGTGCAGGTTTATGGGAGACTCAAAACCAATCCTGGATTACACCGAGTACTGTACAGTTTGACAGTCCATCACATACATTGTGTACAGCCAAGAAACCTTTTTTTTTTAACTTGCATTGATTTCCATAAGCAGTCTAGAGTCTTAAAAAAACAACATGCACAGTCCACTCAGAAAAAAGCTATTAATCTCCTCATGCAGTGACACTACGCATTACGCTTTTCCCAACTGAATTCATCCACTTATTGGGTCAAAACTTAACCACTTTCATAACTGTGACACATTTCCACCTGTCAGGGTTGCAACATTAAACATAACCATAAAAGCCTCCTTATGTTGAAAACCCTTTGTTCATATTGTCATTTTTATCTGTTAACGTGTTTTATCAATGAAACATGTAAGCACAAACTCAAACACCTCTCCTCAGCATACGGACTTTGTTTCTTGTAAAGCTCTGACGGATATGCGGTTGTGATTTAGGGCTACTGTCCAAATGTATTTGAGGTTGACTTTGATCTATAATGCAGTGTCATTTCTTACAGTGACTGCTGATGAGATCTTCGGCTTCATTTGGCTGAGGGCTGGAAATTATTTTTTGTCTAGAGGGAAATGTCATTTTGTTAATAAAGCCTGGAAGTGAGCTATCACTGAAGTTCTCTGTGCTGCATGATAATGCAATGCAGAGTGTCAGCGGGATATTACAATAAATTATTCCTGCTAGCGATCTTTTTAGAGTCATATGTAGTTATCTCTTTAGTTACTCTGGAGAAGTCTCAGATGGAGACTTATCAGAGTAGTTTAAGAGAAGGATTAGTCTTCATTTGCAACATGTTGACGGTAAAAACAAGCAGTGGACCTGATGTGGACTCGAGCCACAAGTTCGGTTTGACTTTATGAGTCAAAAACAAGCTAAAAGATGTAAAAATCGACCTGAACTTTAGTGCTAATGACTTGTGACGTCATGTGGCCAGGAACTTTTCAACCTGAAAATGAAGATTAAAAGTATGTTACTTTAATTTCCCTTCATTTTGTTTAACCCCATTTATCTGCAGCAAGTCAGCTTTTAATTTAACAGACTTGTTTCCTGTTATGTGAATCAACAGCAGCCGATCAAGTTGCAGCAGAGAACCTTGATGAGCTAATGTTACATTAAGGAAAAAAAAATGATTAAAAAGATCACTTTATCTGCAGATACATAATGACATTATCCCTTTCTAAATGTGCAGGTAAAGCTTACATGTAACACAAGCTGGTCAAAGATGGGCAGACTTTAATTAGCAGGAGTCACTTGGCTGTGATTTATTAAAGCAGGAGGCTGCAGGATGAAGGCTTTCTTACGTGCTTCTGTCAGTGATGGACCTGTTATGGGGGGGGGAAAGCACATTTGAGCACTTTTGCAGTGGACAGACTTTGACAGCACTTATTTCCCAAAGACTCAGGGTGCAGTTTGCTGTTTTTGAGTACATAACCGCTGCTTTAACAGCCCTTTACACTAACAGATATCCATTCACCATTTATGGACAGAAAACCCCTGATATATGTCGCTGTTTATTTGACTCAATTTATTTCTTTATTATGAAAGGCAATAAAAAAAGCGGGAAAAAAACACTTCTTTCATGAAATAAATTGTTTTGCCAAGGCCACTGAAACTGACTTTAGCTTTAAAAAGGAAAATGGGACTTCCACTCTTGAAATCGTTATTAGGTACAAGGACAGCTTCTTCACAGCTTCCTTGGTGGTGGTGACACTGAAAACCTTCAAGTTGAAATAACCAAGCCAAGGTTGTTAAAATAATAAGACCAAGTAAATGTACAGATGAGGCTGATGGAGGAGATGAATATAAACTTTGAGGACACGGGGACCTTTACAGGTAAATGCTTTTTTTCCATTACGTGACATTATCTTTGGATAATGTCTAAAATGTCCCATTTGGCAGATACATGTGATCGTTCCCCTGTCCTCGCATTTTTTTTCTTTTTTCTCCAGCATGCTATAAGAGGAAGCAGTGAATGAGCAGGGAGGAGGAGATACAGACGAGCCGAGCAGAAATGTAAAATGTGAGCCACTAAGACAATAACTGAATGAGTTTTTACAGGACATCCATTACGGCTGTAAAGGCTGTGTTGAGTCACCTGAAAGCCCTCTGTGATGCAGTGGCAGCTGTGGCCATCACTCTATGGATGGATTAATGTCTAGTAATCATACTTAATTATTATCCCCACCTGCTTGTGGACTGCCTGAGACTGAGGGACCTTGTAAAACGCAGAGCTCAGAGCCAAGCGAGCGTCTCTGGGGAGCCGGTTGAATGTCACCAGGCAAGTCTACCCAGCCAAGGAACATTCAAGGCTGTCAGGTTGGCCCCTGTGCGTTTTGAGATCATCTAAAAAAGAAAAGGTCACCGGTTCAATGCCGGCAGCAGCCAATATGCCCATCAACACATGTGTGCCCTGCCTAAGTGTCCTTCAGCGTGTTAGTTTTTTTTTTTTTTTTTTTTTAGTCATTTTTGAATTAGTTTTCAAAAAGGAACATCTGCTCGGCCAGACAAGACGGAAAAAATGTAGAAACTGTTTGGTCGATTTTCTGTTTCTTTACCGTAACAGAGATTTCTTTCATATACTGACCTCTTAAGAAATATTGTTAATTTGAAATAAATGTTTTACCTCCTTAAGTTTTTCATTTTAAAGGTTCAAATTATAGAGAAACTAAATTTAAAGCTAATCTGAAACAAAGTTAAACCCTGGAGGTTTTGCTCTTGACTTGTTGTTTGTAAATCTGAGTGTCTCTTCATATGGTGATTGTGAACACATTAGGTTTCGATATAAGCTTAATATTTTCAAATTAGACCATCTGACAGACGCTCGTATTTTTTCAGATCGGCAAACTCTCATCAAATCTTTAATAAGCTGTTTTTCCCTCTCAGATTTGACCAAACTCACAAGGATTTTTTTTTTAATTTTTCATAATAATGTTTTGCAATTGTGATGTTATTTAAGAGCAGTTTTGAGGTTCGGACACATTGGGTTTATTCAACTTTGTCCTGTATCGTTCGTCAGTTTAATCTCTGCAAGATTTTGACTTGTTAACGCAGCTCTGAATTATAGAGACTGTTAGGATCTGTCTGAAGTTAAAACAACATGCATGTATAAACAGGTGATTAAATAAAAAAAGCTCTGCTAATACTGATAGGAAGATCTTGTTGCAGCTACATGAGCTGTTTCCCCCTATTTGCAATCCTTATGCTAAGCTAAGTAGCTAGGTTTGCTGTATTTTCACATATACAAGGATACAAGGAAGTTTATTGGTCATTATACAACAGGTTGCATAATGGAATTAAAGTGTGATATATAAAGTTTGACATATGATACTATACTAAAAAAATGAAGTGGTTAAAGATGCAAACCACAGGTTTTTACATTGTTTTATGTTTTGATGTCCTCTCCCAGATAGAGTTTGTGCCATGCTCCATCTCTGGTATCCGGAATGAATCAATATGCTCCTTTGGCTCAGTCCGATGTAGTAATGCATTGAGGCAAGCAGTTTCTGTGCAGAGATAATTAGCTTCACAGTACAGAATATCATTTCAGACTTGGGATTTTGCAGATGCAGAAAAAAGGTAATTTTCCATCTATTTCCAGTGATCAAAGGTATATGAGTTTTTGTCTGCCTTCCTGTGAATTTATGTGTTGCCTCATCATAGGTTGTTTTGCTTATCTTGTACAGTAACTTAATTGCAGCCTGTGGAAACAGATGTCTCGACACCTTTCATTATGAAAGGGCAGGCTGTGAGATCCAAGAATCCTGCTCCACAGGCAGCGAGAACAAAACATGAATTTCAATGCACACACGACAGAGGAACTGGTTTCATTAAATTAGCAACAAAACAGTGGAGAATAAACATAAAAATAATCTTCATTTAGTTTTTTAGCTTCATCAACAGTTGGAAAAGATTTTCTTTTGTGTGTTTTTGTTTTTCCAAAATGGTCTTTTTTTTAATGTTCATTACTGAATATGTTGACCCTCATGCTGAATGTGTTGTATAAGGGAGCGGCTTAATTAAGTTTGAAAACAAATTTATGAAAGACAGGCTAACAAAGAGTGATGCTTAGCTCAGTGCATTTCCCAAAAAAAAATAATAATTTGTGTGTCTCTGCGTGGTTATGAAACAGCTCTTCAGTGATAGTGAGAGCAGTGTAACATGGACTCTTCCTAACACCATTAGGACTGAAGTAATGAAGCGAATCCAAGGTTACGTCTCTGAATATCATTTCATTTTTTTGTCGTGCACTGAAGGACTGATTCCTGTGTGATACTGAAAAAAAGCATTAAAAAATTAAATGATATTGTTCAACAGAAAAAAAAGGACTGCGCCTCCATGTTTACTTCCAGCTTTAGATTTGAATGGAGGACAGTTTTACCTGGAGACAAAGGTGTGTCCGGGGAGTGGCCTGAGGTGGAACAGCCCAGCCCTGAAATCTGACTGACAACCATAAAGTGCCACTAAATTATCATAAAGTATGATTTGCCATCCTGCCAGTGAGAGGGGGGACATATTTCAATCAAATTTTTCGACAAGTATTTTCTTAATCTGTCTCTTTTTTTATATAGTTTGTCTTTGGAGGTAAAGTTTTTCTGTAATGGAATTTTTTTTTTTTTTTTTTTTTAATTATGTGATTGGCTGGACTGTGTTTGAATGTAAATTATAACGCAGGAATGTAAGAGAGTGTAAGATACCGATATGTATTGAACCAAATATCAGAAATGGTAAACCGGTGCTGTAGTGTTCTTGTGCAGTGTGTAGAAACTCGGACTAAACACCAAGTTAAACCGACGCCAATGAAGACAGAGTCGTAGTAAGGTCAACCATTTACTGCCACACCTCTTCATTAACATGCTGGTGAAAACCGTGACCAAAATCTTACAAAAATATTCAGATTCCATGTTTTTTTTTTTTTTGTTTTTTTTAAAGAT
>JAPZDY010000013.1:2772765-2800407 GCA_029783645.1 Ctenochaetus hawaiiensis | reverse complement strand
AGACATTTAAATGTTTATGTAAACACATGAAATTTGACATGTAGATTACTAAACATGTCTAAAATACATCAACTGACATTTAGCTGGCATTCGCCCAACGGTTATGAAAATACAGTAAGTCCGTCTTGGCCGAAGTGTCCGATTATGGACCATAGTAGCATGCTAGTGTCCGGTTGTGGACACATATACGCTAGTAGTTCAAACCTGGAGGGACCCTGAGCATATTTTCAATAATGTTCGATAAAAATAAACATTAAAAAATGATGTTAGCCTACACAACATGACAGGAAGGTTGCAAATGAATTCTGAAATATCTCAGCAAAAGTTTGTGTTTAAAATACAGGTGGATAACATCTGATCTTACCTGAAAGCCAACATTTAAGGTTATATTCTAAAAAAAAACGTTTGTCAGTTTACTCAGTCTGTGTTTCACATAAAAAGCTCCTGTTTGAACCTCTTCATAGCTCATGGCATGCAAATGCACACATAAGGTCCAACCTCTCTTCCTTTTTCTCCTCCTGTGAAGGTTGAAATGCACGTTGCCATGAACTCCCGGTGTTCGTGGGCATGAAGGACAGCTTTTGGTGTGTTAATCAGATTCTCTCCTGCCAGCATTCTGCAGCGGCGGATCAACAGAGCAAATCTCACATCCTCTTAGCCCAGAGTCCGAGCCGCCAGTAAGGAAGTCTGACTGATGACCTTTGAATTGGCCCAAAGAAACAAA
The DNA here is from genome assembly GCA_029783645.1 of Ctenochaetus hawaiiensis. Taxonomy (NCBI): domain Eukaryota; kingdom Metazoa; phylum Chordata; class Actinopteri; order Acanthuriformes; family Acanthuridae; genus Ctenochaetus; species Ctenochaetus hawaiiensis. The sequence goes on along the minus strand of JAPZDY010000013.1, from coordinate 2,799,683 downwards.
GTGCAGCTTCACCTCCTGGCCACTTCCAGGGGAATCTTTAAGGCCAGACTGCCTTCAAACTCCTGACATGAGTTTATTGCCGGTGCATATTCTCGATAGAATTTTTTTTTTTTTCAACAATTCTTTGCAGCAGAAGCCAAAGAGGATATGAAACCGTTTGAGTAATAAATATATGTGGCTCTGCTTCTTGGTTGTAACGTTCTTGATGTTGGTACATTCAAGTATTAGCAATGTAACTAGTCTGCACGATAGCTTGTAAAGCTTTCCCACAATGCCTCCCATCTCATCTTTGCTAACCTGAAACAGTGCTTCCAATTGAATTACTTAGTATAAAGGAATTTTGCTGGTTTTATGGGTATAAATATGCTTCCTTTTACCCATTCATTTCCATCTCTGTTAAAGCTAACTTTTTGAAATTACAACATCCTGAATCATTTTTGTTCTCTCATTTCTAGAAATCATTTTGTCATATTTTTCATGCTTTGTCAATCCCATTATATGACTTTGTTCCCATATCTGTTTACAGTGTATAATTTGAAATTAGTGGAGTGAGTAATACTCTATCAAGAAAAAGTGCAAAAGATGAAAAACACAATGTTTCCACAAACTGAATCCCCCTCAGGGATCAATAAAGAGTTACCGTTAAATGGTTGCAAAGGCTACATTTCATTTACTATTTGCACTTGATGAGCCACATCAAAGAAAAACGATCAGGTCGTGTCCGTAAACATTTCATATCTCGCCATCAAATAAAAAAAAAAAAATCTGGATTTTACATCAGTTATTAAAGATATATACACATTGTGGACTGCGAGTGTTAAGGTGCCCATCCAGCCTGTGTTTCCTCAGTGTTGATCACATCTTTAGTGCCTTTTCTGGCATGTCACCGCCATAAAATAAAAGATCGTGCACTGTCACAATATTAAAGAATGCATTAATAAAAATGAGTGTTGCACCACAGAGTGCTCCTTCCTTCTGGCTTCACTGGCTGTGCTGGTGCAGAGGTAACTAGTTCAAACTGTGTAGTAGGACCCCTGAGAAAGAAGCTGAATAATGCAGCTCCACCAATAAAGCTGCTCTGTGGCCAGAAAATAAGACTAGTTATGCTGGTTCTGAGAAATAACTGCAAGAAGAATTATGTAGTTTCATCAGTGATGTGTGGTATTTATAGCTATGGTAGTGTCGTATATATTATTAAGGATTATTTAAATAATGAAATTATAGGCAATAAAAACAAAGCCAGATATTTTTTTATGACCTTACAGCATTTTCCATTTCTCTCTTAGGCATAACAGTCCGTCTCTTTTGTTCTTGGGGTCTTTGTGTTTTATCTGCAGACGAATGAGCTGGAGGTTTCTTTTTTTGAATCCTTTTATTTCTAAATTTGGCAACTTTAAATCATGTTTAGGTGAGAATGTGAGCATGAATGGTTGTTGGTCTCTATCAGTAGATGAGTTTGAATCTCACATCTGGTGAACTCCACCATTCATCCCATCATTCACCGAGTGTCAGCTGGAATCAGCTCCAGCTCCCTTTGATCCTGCAGAGGATAAGTTGTTAAGGATAATGGATGTATGGATGCATGCATGGATGGATGGATGAATGGATAAATGGAAGTATTCAATACATTTGCATGTCTGATTGGGTGGAAAGATTTCGTCAAAACATTTGTTTTTAACTAATTTTGATTAAATATCATCCTCATTTCCTATAAAAACCAATTATCCTGTGTAGCTGTTCGATGAACTTTACGTAAAAAATATAAATTACATAGATCAGAGCTCTGGTGTCATAAATCATCCATATTTACTTGCTAAATCTTTTTCAGCACCACACATGCATTAACTGCAGGTTTTGAATTTTTCAAAAAACAATGTTGAAAATCAGAAGCAGGTAATTATTGGAAAGTATAGAAAAAATACAGGCGGCATTCTTTCATTTTATTTGACAATATATCAGAAATTTAGATGGTAAAGATACAAATCTATAATATTATTGTCATCAAATCTTAAAAAAAGGAGAATACAGGCTTCTTTTCTGGAGACTTTTTTCAATGTTATACACCACTGGAGACACAACTATTAAAATCTTTATACCGACAATTTTTTGAGACACAGCGGAAAAATCGCATTTGCTTAGATAGATGAAGATGAGAGAGCTTCTGTAATGACCCCTTCCAGCTTGTGGGTTGAACCAAGAGAATACGAGACACATGCTTGGTTTCTGTTCATGTAGCTGCTCACAGAAACATTTCCACATCAAGGGAAGTGTTTGAAAGTAAATGAAGTCAGCGAACTGCTCCAAAACTAAAAAATGATAAACTGTTGTGCATGTAGGCTCATTGTTATTACTTAGAAAACATTAGTCGAGATATTTTCTCTCCAGATTTGATTCGACGAGTCCAAGTTGGAGACGCCAGCGTACACTGAGTAGAACCATGAAATACTGCATTTCCACAGAAAACCACTACTTCAAACTGCATGTGAAATATGGGTTTAAAACAGGGGGGGAAGTGATCATTATAAATAAGGGGAAATGCTATAAACCATCCTCAAAAGGAATTCTTTATGAGTCTGGGATTTCTAATAAAAATCAGTTTGAGATTCAAAAATAAGGGTGCTCTTTGTGAGCTGGTGGGAGCAATCCAGCGGTCCACTTTGAATTCCTACGGTGGCATATTGTCTTTGAAAACGTGCTTTATGTCTCAAACAGACGGCCCATGAAATGAAAGAGTGTGCATCCGATAAAAGAGTCCGCACTGATAATGGTTAGAAAGCCAAGACGGCGGGAAGCAGCCAACTATGTCTCATCTAGAGCCTCGCTCAAACCAAACAGACAATGGGCCATTAAATTATGACATGTTTACCGCTCCGCGTCATGTATGAGTGATGTACAGTATGCGGCAAAACGTTTCAAGGCAAATGACAAGTTGCATCTGCGGCACTGTAATACAGCGAGAGCACGCAGATTCAGCAGGAAACGAAAACAATGACAAGTGGATAAGGGCTGTGGCGAATGGCTCCATAAGTCTCTTTTGTCACTTACATAAATGCCCCCACATGTGATCCATCACGGCAATGACTGGGACTGGTATGAAGCTCAGGTCAAACCCGCAGCTAGCCCCCTTTAAGGGAGTGCAGAGAGAGGGAGACTTGGCATGGTTGGCCTGTTTAAAGGTGATGTAAACAGGCCCTGATGGATGAAGGACTTTCGTTCATCCATCATCCTTCCATCCTGAAGGGCCTTAATCTTCCACAAACACAATCCTGCCGCAGCGCCTCTCATCCTCCCCGCCTTGTCTCTCAAGTCCTTAATATCCCTTCGTTTGGGGACCTTGTTTCTGCAGTAACCAACACACTCTCACCGGACGGAAAGAAATGACACCGTCTGGAGGTGAAAATCACAGCTTTTGCTCCTTTTTTTTTTTGAGGGAATTCAAATTACTAAAAGTCTTGGAAGGAGAAGTAGAGTGCAGTTCTGGGGTGGTGATGCACCGAATCTGCATGTAGGCAAGAATTACCTGCCACCCACCCAAACAAATAATAGTCTAGATGTAGAGACCTCCACCCTCATGCACATTTCACCTCACTTCAGCTGGTTCCTGCTGACCATTACCTTTTAAAATAAAAGCTCAGGGTTTATCAGGAGGATGCCCACTTTACTTAATGCGATTTCCCTGCATGGACCTGACCATGTGTGCGACTTTGTGAGTCTGGAAAAACACTGAACTTTAATTAAAATAAGATCCTGACTGATCCTGTTGCCTGGTTAAATAATAAAATTACAGTGTCGCCTCTTGTGCATAAATGCACTCTCTGTCCCTCTTAATGAGAGTTATGAAACGGTCACTAATATATATATTTAAAAGAATTGTGAGTCACTGAAACCAGGGAAGTTGTGGTTATACTGTCGTGAATGTGCACAAAGAGAATGAGGCCGCTGGGCCGGCAGTGTGCAGGATTAGCTGTGGGAAAATACACACAGGGACGTGCGCATGCGACCAGGCTGGCGAGGATAATAAGACAGTGAATTGGCCGTTATGTGGAATCGACATGTGCATATGGTCGCAATATAGCCCACATGTTGGACTTTCAATTGATTTGTAGCATTATGTAGGTTCCTGGCTTTCTGTCAGTTGTGTGTCTTTGTCCTTTCTGTTAATACTGTCGGAGCCGAGCTGCTGTCTCAGCTAAATAACAAAGGAGTTTAGAGCATGGGGGGTTTTATAGATGGTTGCCAGGGTGGCTACCAGACGTCATCATGCTTTGGTTACCAAGTAAAAAGAATAGCTGCCTTATCTTGATAAGTTAGAGTTTACGTTGTATGTTATAATCCCAGCACTCTCATATCTAATATTTATGTTATGGCAGTGATTTGTAATGATTGAGCACATTTATAATGGTGGTACACAGTATTTTTTTCTCTCTTGCAATGAAAAACACACCCCCACATAAACAAAATGAAATAAATATAACATAAAATGGCTATTAGGTTTAAGCTGTAAATCTCCACAGTGACCAACAACTATATTTGTTAGCTCAGGTTTTCTGATGGACGATGCATCTCCACTTCCTCCCAAATAACCACAAGATGATGCAGATAGTTTTCACTACTTTTATCACACAGCTTTGTTTCATGAGTTCTCATGTGTTCCAAATGCTGAGAATTTGCCTCAACTAAACTGTTAATTGGTTAAAAGCGGATTTAAATCCTGATTTCTGGATTTCTCCTCCTCTGAATAAGGTTAGTTGTGCAGCAAAAGTTACCATGGTGATCTGGCCAGGTTAAAAATAAAAGACTTTAGGCTCGATATGACCATATTATCTCTCTTCATTAAACACCGCCGACCCTAACCCCATTCAGCACCTCTGGGATGGAACTGAGCCGGCTCTTATCGCTTAATATCAGCTCCTGACCTTATGAATCCTCCTCTGATGTCACGGGGGCAATTTCCTGCAGCCTGAATCCTGTGGAAAGGAAACAACATATGAATGTCCACGGTTTTGTGATAAGTTTGTGACAAGCAGTCACTTTTGGGTTTAATGCTCGACACACTTCAGGCCACATGCTGCAGTTTGCTAGCTGAATCCGATTGTAGCCATGTTTGAAGCCACAGCGAGGCGAGAATGGGGCGAAAAGTCCTGAATCCTGGAGAAAGAAGTTTTTCAAAAAATAAAGTTTGCTCATTCTTTATTCGCAGCATTTCTGTTCTCATATCCCTTGGTGTCCACTGTGGCATTATTTAACTGCTGTATTTCATTCTGCTGCCTCAGATTTCATTGCTGCTGTCGGCTGTTGATCGAGTCCACAGTCAGACTTTGATTCTGGACAAAACAAAAGGTTATTCCACATTAATTCCCTGTTTAATTCCCTTGCTTCAATAATTCCAATCAATGTGGTGAGAAATAAGTTTTTTTTCCTTTTTGTTTTGTTTTTGCTCATTTTTTTGTCATAACAGAAAATTTGGTTGCCGACAGAGGAAATGAGGCTAAAATTATTAAATTAATGAACGCCGTCACTATGCTGTCAGGGTTTATTTCAAGACGAATATGACCTTGTTCAGGCTCTGAAATATAAAGTTTATATGGCCTATAATATACGTGCAATATATTCAAAACGCAGCTTGATTACACTATTATCCAAAGGTTATGAAAAAATGATATTGCCTCTCAACTGCTTTATTATCTCGGTAAACACTTTTCAAGTGAGTTTACTGAGTCAACCTGTCATTTCAGCAACGGTGGCCCTCAACAAGTGTTTGACCTCGTGGTGTGTTTAAACTTAAACACAGTTTAAATGTTGTTTTCAGTCGTCAGTGATGCATCTGATGCCAGGTGGCCAGCTTCTTGAGCACATAAACTATTTGTCTAAATAGCAGTGGCACTGACTCATCGCTCACCCTTCACAGCGTCGGCATCTCCGGGTCTGTAAGCATCAATCGAGTGGGAAGTTTTACTGCAGGAACAAGGTTTCACCGAGAGAAGACCGCAAAGTGAAATAAATGCCTCAGATACTTACGAGCACCTTTGTGTATTTTGGCGGGTAAGTAGCAGAGTAATCGCATTCTTCACAGTCTTCATGTCGCAGACTGACGCACCACAAACATTTCAGAGGAGCAAACAAGAGGCAGAGAGGCGGAAATATCACAAGTTGAGTTAAACATCCGTTTGAACGCAGGTCAGAAAGATACAGCTCATGGAAAGTAACTCAATCCTTACAAAAAGGCACTGTGTATTCACTGTGTGTGTATATATGTGTATGAATACAGAGTTACATATTTAAAATATATTATTATACAGTTCTTGGTGGTTGTGTTATGGTTCTGGTGGACTTTGAAGACCAGCTGCCTAACTACTTTTATGACAAAATGAAGACAGAAAGGCAACAGCCAAGGTTTTTGGTTTTGATGTTGAAAGTGAAATTACAGAAATAGCAACTCAAAGTCCTTAAAAACCTTCCTTTTTTTCATCTCTCCTCTTTTTTTTTTTCTTACCTTGAGCAGTGGGGGGAAACGCTTTGAACTCCAAATTTTCTGTCAAAGTTCAAACATTTTGTTTATTTCACGGGTGATTTCTCTGTTGCTGTTCCTGTGTTCTTCTCACCGGCTTCAGATAATGACTCACTTCTGAGCGCCAATCAGATGTGGCACAAATTTGAATCAGATCTGAAACATCACACCAGCTCTTTGCTTCTGTTTTAATAGTCCTCGGCAGGGTTTCATCTGTGCCAGAACATGATGGAGCGTCAGATTGGGGCTGGCACCTGTTTGATTGGATCCTGAAACCCATATGTTTTCTCCTCTATCATTTTTATTCTTCCCTGTTGAAGTTACTCATAAATTGCTTGTTGGCTATTTTGTATGCAGCTGAAATATCTGATTTTAAAAGTGTGTGAGTGAGTGAGAGTTTTCAGGTGAGGCATGTGAGTTTTGCACTCGTCAAGCGAGCTAATTTTAGCTATTGCAGTTTGACGTAAGATATGTTACCATCCACAACAAGGAAGAGATTGGCAAAAATGTCCATAAGATTACTGTAAACCTCATCACTAAGCAACTGGGAGTTTGTGCTGGAGATGCTCATGTCACATGGCGCTGTGACGGAAATGGAGCGAATGAAATCAATAAACGGAGACAAATAGACAGAACACATCACTTAGTTTCTTGACTAACTTGGCGTTCTGTGTTTCGAGAAGTTTCCGCCCTAATTTAATTTTCCCTCGACTGTTGCAGCCAGAAGGGAAATAACAGGGAAGTAGAGAGAGAGGGAGTGAAAGTAAAGGAGATGGAGGAGGTGAGAGAAAGAAAGCTGCCTGCAAACATTAAACAGCTGTTCACACACCTTCTCCAGCAGGTTTTAAGCGAACATGTAAACGCTCTGATTAATCCAAAAAAAACACTTGATTTTCATTGCTTTTTTGTTTAGTTAAGCTCTAAGTTGTTGTTCAGGTACTTTTGATGAGTAATGGACTCCTGACCTGTTTGAACAGCACCCTCATTATTTACAAATTACTCACTAGTCTCAGGTCTCTGTCAATCAAATGTGATTAAAGCACATCCATAAATAAAACCAACTTATCTGGAGCTTAAAGTTACGGAAACCCTAAGCAGACATGATTTATTTTATTTTTTTTACAAGCTGTTTTCTTGAGATAGTGAGATAATAACTCATTATCTCGAGAAAACAAAGTTCGTTTTCTCGAGATAACAAGATAATAACTCATTATCTCAAGAAAACAAAGTTCGTTTTCTCAAGATAACGAGATAATAACTCATTATCTCGAGAAAACAAAGTTCGTTTTGTGGGACCAGCCATAATGTTGTGCAGAATTAGGGACACCCCCCTTATTTTCATTGAATAGTATTTTTTATGTAAATACTTGTTATTTTGTGTTCGCTACCGGGATGGTTATTAAGGTAAATAGAGCGAAGTTCATACAGGCACGGACAACAGCTAAAGTGGGTCCTTTTGGGGTTCAACGTACAAGCGCGCTTACGTACAAGTGGTCCGGGAGAAACAGTATGTAGTAGCTGGGTGAACGTGACTGTATTGTGAGTACACCTGTAGAGAGAAAAGACAAATTAAATAAACTTTTGATGACTCATGCATGCTTGGAGCCTCTTCTTATCCGAGTGTGCAACAGTTTTCTCGAGATAACGAGTTATTATCTTGTTATCTCGAGAAAACGGCTTGTAAAAAAAAAAAAAAAAACATGTCCGCTTAGGGCTTCTGTATAAAGTGGACTTCCTTTGGTCACTTTGTTATCTTTACAGCAGTACAGTACGTGTGTTTTCTGCACAGCTGCTTGTAAAAGCTGCGTATAGTTTGTGAAAAAAGAATGGATGTTAATGGTGACCTCTGAGTTTCTTTTTTTTGATTATCAGTCCAAAGTTAGTCGCCCAGTTTATTTTGTTGTTCTTGAACTATTTGGTTCAAATAAACTATTGAAATTGTTTCTTCCTTCAGAGCAGCTCAGCCTCCAAGGCAACATTTGTATAACTAAAACCCCAATCTGCCTTAATTTAAGTCATGATTATGGTCAATAAATCAAGTAAATTGGAACACATTTACTAGGGGCTGCGGAGCACTTCAGCCCTAATGGCGCTGACACTGTGTTGGCCAATATGTTATTTACTGTTGGCATTTTCTGTGCAAAATACTGACTGGGAGAAGAAATTGCTCTAAGAGTTATAGTGTGAGAGCTATATTTGGCAAAATAAAGAAAGAAATATTCAGTGAAAGAGAGATACTGAGCACTTCACTGGAAAATTTACTGACTGTGAAGAAACGTCCACGTTTTAGTGCCGAGATTCTGTGGATATGCTTAGAAACTGTGATTCACAATGACTGATATTATGGATTGTCATTTTTTTTATTATTATTATCATTCTGCTGCTCTGCTTGACTTTAGTGTATGATAAAAAGAAAACCCACACAATCTGTCACTCTCTGAATGAAGTGTTAACTCTGTGAAAATGCAAGAAAAAAAGAAATGCGACTTAAATGAAATGAAAAACAATAAATACGATCAGAGATTTTGTTCTTTTTGTCTTTAAAACAAACCACCTCCCCCTCAGAAACAGGCATTTAGGTCGTGTGTGCAAGCAACTTTACACAAACCAATTGTTATCCCATTATGTTTGCTGTGAGGCGGTAACCTCAAGTGGCAGCTACTGTGACAGAGGAAACCGCTTTAAGTGCCTAGTTTGAAACCATAATTTCACATTAAATCACTTTAACTTACTGCATGGTACATGCCAAACTCATATAACTTAGTGAGTTAACTTTTGTACATAACTTACATAACGAAACAAATGCACTTATTTTGACTTAAACAACGATCTTTGCCAAACAAAACTGTGATGTTTCGATATTGTCAGGCAGTGCTGGATGTAACTCCAGATCAATGAGTTTATGTTCCTGTCAATGCCAAGGAAGTGCAACTGTATCATTTCAATAATAATAATAATTAATAATATCTAGTTGTAGATGTACCTAAAAGGGGCGGGGCTTAACCCAGAAGTGGGTGGTGATTTAACCAGGTTCAGATGGATATTTACACTTTTTCAGCACTTTTTCTGTGTTTACTATTTAATGTTTTTATTTAAACATGGAGGAAGGGGCGATTTTTCGATTTCTACTATTTGGGTGCGTATAACAGGATACTATAGTAACTCAGTGAGTTTTTTTTTCCTTCATCGCATGATTAGGCATATTGACACACATTTACACGGATGATACCCGTACTCGTAAAAAGAACATTATCCCTGCGGGATACTTGTTTCAGCCAAGCACTCGGCTCAATCCCAGCTGATTCGACTTTTTGTGTTATAAAAATGAGAATTTGTTGCTATAAAAAAAAAACCTTTTGAGGGCTTTAGGACTGTCAGTGAACATTGTTGTCTGTTGTGTAAATAACTTTATGTTTACAGTCAGTAAAAGAAAAAAAACGAGAGGACAGAACTGCTACGTCGTACTCCAAAGAAGAAGTGCGAGATGATATCCAGACAAATTACAAATAAAAGTGGACAAACTGCAGAGGCAAAAACAAATGAAAGTAACACTTTTTTTTCCCTCTTCATCACAGGGTGAGTGGCCTCTCTGACTGCTAATCAGGACAGATCTGCTGCACCGATGCAGCCAGAGAAACGGGGCCGTTAAGGGCCTCAGAGCCTAAGTGCCACCTGGTCCTCTCCTTCATCCTTTAACCTATGTTACATGCCCCACCAAACAGTCAGATCCCTCAGTGTGGACAGCCATTAATCATCCATTAATCTTCATTTCTGTCCCGGTCCCAGATGATTTACTGATATCCGGCCTAAAACACACACTGTGCTCTTTTATATTTTTTTCTTTTCTTCTCATGTGGTCTCTTGCCAGAGCGATTTATACCGTAATTATCAAGGCGTTCCCTCATGGGTGTGTTGTCCTTTGAGGGAGCTGTGATAGGTACGAAACAGACTCCCAGGCCTCAGATAGATGTGTTGTTTCATCTTGCTTTTAGCTGTACAGCCAAGCGAAGTGTAAAATCACAGAAAATGTTGCGGCGCCGGAGCTTCCCCCGGGCTCGCAGTCAGCAACAGGTCTTGGAAATCCGTGCAAAAACAAATACTAATAATAAACATAACACTCAGTGTGACACCAAGCGAGTGTTTCACTTGTCAGTGAAATCTTTGTTTTTTTTAGCCTTTTTCAGCCTCATTTAATGACAGAGTGATGTGTCAGAGTTAAGAGTCTTCAGAGGGTGATATAAATTTACACCCCACATACAGATGGAGAAGATCTAATCACTTAAAAAAGAAATGCTAGATGATAAAACCAGCGACTTACACCACAAGGGCACGGGAATTTAGTCTCAAAGAAATCCTGCTGCAGGTTTTTGCGCCGTTGTGATTCAGGGACTTGACTTTTAAGAGAGGAGGATTTAACTCTCGCTGCCAGTGTGGCTGACATCTCCACACCGGAGGTCATCATAATTCAGTCACAAAGTCGATACTGCTGTGTTGTCAAAACAAGAACCATCTTGACTAGCGTTCCCGCGGCCTGCAGAGACTCTGCCATCGGTGCTTCAGTTGGGCACCGGCAATTTTTCTATCGCAGTGGGCCCGTATACTAGACCTCTCCAGATGGCAGCAATATTACCTGTGAAGGTCAGAGGCTTATAAATCTAAACTTATTTACACGGGTGTAAAGGAGATCCCTGTGAGTCACATGTCGCTCGTAGCACAAGCAGACTCTGCTCTGTTGCATTGTTCCACATATTTATCAAACTTACATAAACTTTGCAGGGTGAAATTCACCTTGTTGCATCTGATCTTATTAGACTGTGGGTAATTTTGAGCAGCTATCGTAATTACTTGTTTTTTTAAGCGTAGGTGGCAGAAAATTAAGTTCTTTACTTTTCGTATACACAGCAATTACAATGACATTCTTGTTCTCAAGCTTCTTTTACGAATGCATCACACAATATGTTCAGAAGAAAAAGAGCAAAATTTATTAAATAAAACCCCACATGGCGACATGACATAGTGTGGACACTGAATTATAAGAATAAAGTATATATTTTTTTATTGAAATTATAGAATAAAATAGAAAATAAATATTATTCTGAGATAGACAGTTGTGTATGCAGTAGTGATGTCATGTCTAATACTGTCTAACTGTGTAGTAATGTAGTCATGCACATGCTAAAGCTAAAATTGAGTGCATTAATAAGGTGAATTGCAGCTAAAACTAAAAGGAACTGCAGCCACACAAAGACAACATGCAAACAATAAATCATGGACATCTAACAATTGCTCTGGATTCCCCTGACATGTTTGCCTGACAAGTGCCGTCCTGCAGTCGTGCAAATATTGACTGTAGTCTCCGGAAGTAGCATGGCAGCTTTGCACTGCAGCAAAAAGCCTTACAGAGAATGTCACAGTGGATTGTTGTTTGTATGAAGCATGTGACTCTGACACCTGAGACCAGAGTTCAATCCCATCGCTTACGGTCACTGATGATTTCTTATAACCGAGACTGACAGTCTCCTTTTACCTTAATCATGCTGTTTTTATTCTCTTGGTTTCAGCTGACATTAATCATAAAAGTGAAGAAATGTATATTTAAAACAGTTAAATGGGTTGTTTTGAAAGACCCAAGGAGACTCTGTGTTTTGACATTTATGTACGATGTTCTTTGGTAAACTTCTGGTGCATAATCAGAATGAAAACAGTAAATGAAACTAACATTTATGCAAAAATCTACGATACAACTTGTCAGCCAAACTCATTTAGGTAAAGTAGATTTGTGAATCAGATTTTTAACGATAATTATCATATATTAAACATGCAAGTTTGGGGGGAAATCTGACTTAAAGTTCCAGCTGTGGATATTTGGGCACCAGTGCTCCTTTAATGTCTGTCACATTTTAATAACTCTGTTCAAACTCACTGTGAAATGCTTTTTACCACAGCGAGTACACACAGCAAAAAATTCAAATCAACTCTCTTTTCAGCCTCATCCATCCATCTTGAAGTCGACATCCAACTCAAAGCCAAAGAATTGTGGAGGAGTTTTAGGTGCCATCTTTTTCATTTCCCTCACCTTCCCCTCTGAGTGGATATTTCAGTTATTTCACACTTGCCTGCAGGGATCACAGTGTAACTTAGCTCAAGCTGCAACTACTGGTGGCACCGCTGTACCCAAGAGTTAATAAATAACAAGCAAGCATAATGTGAAATTGTAATGGGAAATGAAATAGCGATGATAACATGGTACTGAACCTGATTTTTTTTTTTTTTTCAAATACCCAGCAGTTTTCAGATGATTGCGGCGTGACCGCCACCAAGCTTTCTTCACCGAGCCATCAAACATTTTTTTGTCTCCTTGCCTTGCCTCATTTGCCCCAGTGCAGTATAGAAAAAAAGATGTTTATTTCAGCAAAGATCTGAAACCGCGAATGTGGCCTAGAAGTCTAACCTCTAACATAATACCCGTTTAAGTTTGAGGAGGGCACCCGATGCAAGTTCAGCTTGGTTAGTCAGGCACAGAAGCTTCATATTAGCCCTGGCTAAACTTAAGATTGAACACTGAAGTTCTCCGGTCCTCTATTTCCGACAAATACTTCTGCTATAAAGGCATCTTTTCACAGCCAGTATGAGTGGGAGAAATTTTTAGAGTTGCCCAAAACATTGAGTCTACACAGCAGGCCTTTTAGCCACATTTCTCAGCCCTCCGTGCATGTCTAAATACACAAATATGCTTTTATCTTAAGCCATTCAACCGTGCAGTGCTGCCAAAATGTAAGTCGTCTAAACTCTGTAAAAACAGGACCCTGAATGTTTTGCTAAGAGGATGTCAGGTCAAGAAACAGCAGTCAAAGTATCATTTTTTTTCACAATATGCCAACAAACATCGAAAATTATTAAAAATTATTCATTGAATTTGCTGGTGTTGATATCCGTCACAGTCCACAGACAGACTTCTTGGTTTTATTTCAATCTACTCTGCTAATTGTGCATACACACAGTTTTTCTGTCTAATAGGAGACTTTTGAGGAAGTGAAAAGTGATTAATAATAACCTGATGAATATTGGCTTCTTCAAAAATCGCCTGATTATCCGATTGCTCGTTTCCTGTCGGACATTGTTGAAAATAATTCCCAACCCAAAACCATAACTAACAGGAATCAACCTTGTCAGACTTTGTTCACTCAGCAACAACAGCCTTCTCTTTGTTGTGCTTTAGCTGATTGTGACTCAAACATGGAGTTTTAGTGGTTACTTTTGAACAGGCAGAACATTTTTGCCTCTGGAGCAGTTTTACCTTTGGAAGATGTCCATAGAACTAAAAAAAAAAATCCTATCTGCTCAGCTTAAGCCTCCCTGAAATCACTCCCACCTTCACCCTCCTCATGGCGGCTCTGGGTTCACGTTGTTGCTCCAGGACTCTTTTTTTTTTTTTGCACCAAATGCCACATCGGCTGTTGCTAAGACCCCAACTCATGACCTTCCAGTTAGACTGCCTCGCCTCTCAGCGCTGCGCCACCCCGCAGAGCGTCGACTCAATGTCACCGGCACGAATCATCTAAAAATCATCTCAAACCTAATCCAGTATTTCCTGATAGGATGAAACGAGTTCTTAACACAAGAAAGTAGAGGAGGGGGGAGAAAAAAAAAAGAGTATTCTTGGGAGTAGTACGTGCGAAGTGGTATGAAGAATGACTCACGAGTTTCTTTCACTCGGTTGGCAACAACAATCTGTCAGACAGCTTACTGGGATTCACTCAGTGTCTCATTTGAATATACACCAGGCCGAGGAGGAACACCTTATCAAGGAGATTTGAGCAACTGTGATAAATTTGCTGTATCCAGCTGCATTGAGCTGATAAGCACCCAAATTATATTCTCTCTACATGCCTGCTCTAATTAAAAAGAGTCTCTCAGGTTTCAGCAAGTCACCATTTGATGTATTTAATCTTTGTTTAAAATGATGCAAGTAGTGCACCAAATTTTGTGATAGATTTTTTTTTCCCCAGCTCTCAGAGTAATAAATAAACAAATAGAATATCACATGGATGTGTGCCCTCTTTTTTCTTTTTTTTTCTCCTGACCGCCTGCTGATTTCAACACAGTCTCTGCACATGGAGGCTGACATCATCAGTATTCTGCCCGCCTCCTCCCCCTCCTGTCGCTTCTCACAAAGCAGCCCTCGGGGCATTAGTGGTGAACCTCGAGCCACATGGGACCTGTTGGTCCCTCTGACACCTGTCTCCCTCAGGTTGACCCCAGTCACGCTATGGATCATGCAACGATGCCTCCAAGTCTGAATCTGCCGGCTTAGTCAGACATTGACAGGCAGCTTCCATTGGCCAACATGCACTGGGCTTTAAAAAAAAAAAAAACAAAGGAAACCTTCCAGAGAATGAATTAAAAAGTATCACCAGTAAGATCATATTTATTCGAACAAGTCTGGTGACTTTCACGCTCCAGCTAACAATTGATTGTTAAGCCCTTTAGCTGAGAGATACACTTAATGGAATTTAAAAAGTTTTCCAGGATTGACTCGGAAAAGGCCACAGTTGTAACCGAGGAAAAAAAAAAAAAAAAGACATAAGTCTGTGCCGAGACAAATCAATAGCTATCACCGACTACAGTTGAAATCTTTGTTTTGTTACCATTTTGTCACTTTATTTATTTTTCTGGCAGTGGAAATGTGTAAAAGGACAAATTTGCGTCTTATTTCTAAGCTTTATTGTCACACATATGCAAGTGTCTGGCCCATAAATGATTAAAAAATGTCCTTTTTTTGTAATTTCTTTTAAAAAAATGAATAAATTAAAGAAGATTTAGTCTGAACTTAGATTCTTATTGGTATTTTCTATCAAGTGAAGAGGTCCTCTGCTTCTCTGTCTCAATTGTCTGGACTGATAGCTCCATTTTTTTTTTTTATTTAAAGTAGCCCTCTGCTAACTGAAGCTAATGTTGTTGTAACTACCGTAGCTGATTTAGTTGTGTTGCAGTTCTATGAGCTGATTCAGCCCTTCAGGTTGCAGGGAGCCGAGCAGGAAGAGAAGAACTTTGGTACTTTGTCAGCAGACCTCAGTTTCAAAGGCCGTGTTTGGTCCTGGTCCAGCGTGTTTCAGCTGGGAGTTCGTTCTGCTAGCTGCACGATTGTGGGGACATAACACACATTCAGCGCTATTGGCTACTGCTAATGTCAATCAATACCCCCAACAAGTCCCTCCTTGTTTTTTTTTTTTTTTTTTTAACAGGAAACACATCAATATGTGGAATCAAATAGCACTTGGCTCGCCACTTCATGGGAACTTAGAGTCACTGAAAAACTGAGGAAAGCATCCCTGAATTAGCAGAATTTCCAACTTACATGTGTTTCAAAAACTCTACACTTTTTAGTATCGGCCATTATACTAAAATCATAACTATCTGCAATACAGAGAGCATACTGACTCAGTAAGTAGCCTTAAAATTATTTATGTGTTGTATTTGGGGTTCATATTTCTTTCATAATTGTGCGTAGCAGATATTTCTTTGTTTTGTGGATCGAGTTCGCTAAGTACTGCTCATTACTCTTCTTGTTGCCAGTGTCAGGTTTGGCTATAAACACTGCCTTAAAAATCTGTGCACAAGCTGTTTATGGGGTTATTTTTAATAAGTCCACATATATATATAATTGAAGAGTTTAAGTTACGAATCAGCATTTTGTTTATTTGCAATCAGATTAGTGTTAAAAATACAGGCCTGCTTACTGTTGTGTTCACTAGAAATACTGAGGTAAACAAATCTTTTGCAGCAAACACATTGAGAAAGGTGTAGTTGTTTCTAGTTACAGTCTTGTTAATCAACTGTAATTAACATTATAGCTGATTATCCATTTAGAGGTGTTATATGTTACTTTCCCTCACCTGATTTCACTGCCACACAATGCAAACAGTAGCACACACTGACTCAAAGTTAGACCGTCTAAAACTTTCCTGACTTTTCTGCTTATAAAGCAAACTGTGTCCTTGTTCCACGTAGCAAACCATGGAAATGACTCTGTGTTTTACATCCGAACTGCACATTTAATTTACTCCGGAACAGCTGCAAAGACCAGACAACAGCTTAAAGTAATCATGAGCTGAACGACACTGAAAATGAAAATGACGCCGACATAAAAAGGTAACGGTTATTTGCCTCGTTATTTAATTAAAAAAAACAACTTATATTAACCTGGAAGTAAAATTTCTTACCTTTTTAACTAAAGAATTGCATGAATGTGAATCACAGTGAGTTGAAGTTGATTCAAGGACTCTGTTGTTCCAGATTTGTGGATCAGAACAACAGCTTTTTGTTCATCAAGAGAGCTTATCTGCATCTTCTGAGCAGCACCTCATTCATTGTGCTTGTAAAGCTAAAGATCAAACAATGTGAGCTATAATCGCCTGTCGTTACAGTCTACTTAATGAGAATATAAGAATAATTGCATTACCTTACATTTCCCTGGTTATTCTGTGCCTACATGCTTGTCTTTGCATTCTCTTCGCGCGCTTATATTCCTCTGTTTTTTATCTCTTGCTGGTTAAATAGCTGAGAATAACACAAGAACAATCAGAATCTCAACAAAAGCTATTCATGAAAGGCTACATGCTAGCGTTCAATGCAGAGATACAAGAGCTGATTGATAAACCCATCGAACAAGGTGGAACATGCACTTACAGCTCAGCTTTTTTAAGTGTAACGCAGAAACTTTGAAGTCAATAACCGATGTGATAATTCTCTTAATTGGAAACTGCAAGTCAACACTGTCGGAGAAAATGAACATCAGCTTTTGTGCAGTCATCCAGGAATGCAGATTTGAACAACAGCCACTTTATCACCTGTCTGGTCCCCCGAGTCTTCTGCCTCTTTCCCAAGATGAGGAGGAAACTCAGTGGATGCCATTTTGACTGTGATGATGTCACCGTCCTTACTCGACGTCCAAGAGGCCGACCTTTGTGAAGAAATGTTTGAAAAAAAGTACTAGTTTTTCTTAAATGATCTCCTTTCACCTTGGGCCCTGAACTTTTCAGTCGACCTTTATTTATCAGCGACAGTGACTCTGGTGTGAAGCTTCAGTCTGCATCGCAGTTCCAGTAATTAACAGGAAATTAAGTTGTGTTTTGATTTTACGTTTGGCCGTCTTCCTATCTGCTGCACTGTCGGCAGGTTCCAAGATAGTGATGTTCCTTGCATTTTTTTTTTTTTTACGGGGAAACATTTCCCCAGCCATTTATCAACGTCGGCTTTTTCAGCGTACAGTCTGTCATGTCACACTCGCCTCTGCAGCCGAGAAGTGAGGCGCGCGAGGACTCCGGTGTAAGGCCAGAGCGAGGCTTGTCTTGTGACGCTGAGTCCTCTGGTGAGAAATGACACTCAATTTGTTTCCCATCATGCTACCTGGGCAGTCACGTTTGATTAACGTAACCCCGCTAAGTGACCCGTGACGTGTTTTTCTCCCATTTTGACTGGGTACGCTTGGGTAGTCACAGCACACGTAGCCCCTTGACTCACTGAGCGTATGGTAAACACGTGGATCCGACCTCCCACTTCTTTTCCTGCTGCTCTCACATCCCGACTCTGCACTACATTCGTCTTCTAACATGCAACACAATTAAAAAAAAAAAAAAATCCTCTTACAAACTGTTTGCAAGGCTTACGAGTGTAAGAATTTGTTGTATTTTGTAATTCAGCCCACTGGAGGAAACTTTTCTGACACCATTTTTTTCTTTTTTGAACACAGTGATGTACTTTTTCTACTTTCAAGTGCAACAGCTTAAAAAATACAGCATCACTCAAAAACTAGCCAGGTGACTTCTTTCCACCAACTGGAGGTGTGATAAAGAAAGAAAAAACAGACGTTCAAACCCATGCATGTTGTGAACGGAAATGCTTCATGTAACATGACTGCACATACACGTAGAGGAGTGATTCTGCTTTTGATAGATAAAGAAATGAAAGGGAGACGTTAAAGGAAAAGAGAGCGTAAATTAAAAGTATGGAGAGCAAGGAAAGGAAGAGAAAAAAAACAAATTGGGTCTCTCACAGATGTGTGAAATGTGCTCTTGTTGGCCTTTAGGGAGGAAAATTGGAAAGAGTAGACGACAGTTCGGAGAGGCACAGAGGGAAAGAGGAGATCTGTCTTCCACAGAGACCTTGTCTGTGAAAAGAAGATATGGAAGGGACATGCTTATAGATCCATGGACAAAACATGGCACGCATGCACGCACGCACGAACACACACACACACAAAAACCCAAAATTTCCCAAAATACAACTCCCCGACTTAAAAGAAGACCCACAACTTCAGAGAGCTGAAAGAAGTGGAAAAAAAACATCTTGACGGAGTGAACAGCATGGAGTTGCAAATGTGTGCTTGGGGAGCAGAGAAAATAGCTCTGTGTGTCACACGCTAAACCGCCGAACGTCGCTTTTTATGTCTACCACTAAAATACAATGGATATGCTGAGCCGTCAAAAACGTTCATTAAAATGAACTTTGGAGAGTTGTTCTCTTTGAAACTGAGGATGTTGGAACTTTCGCCGCTCAGTTTTGACATCGTGACGAGTTCAGGGCCAGTTTAAAAATGTAGTTGTTTAAAGCGTGACTGACTGTCAAATCCAAAACAATACATTATTATTATTTGTTATTTTGTGTATTCTAATAGTTTAAAGTAATGTTTGTGAGTTTTCACATTAAAAGAAATATAAGTAATAAGCGCTCCAATGATAATGTGTGTTTTTTTATTTTGAAATTATAAGGAACTGCATTTCAAAATAAAATACTTATACTTGGATTCCGGCTGATTGATCATATTTGACTGTTTAATCATTCATTTTCTGTGTCATTAGTTTGAATTTGAGTGTTAGCTTAAAGAGACTTACCTGCCTTTTCTCATAGCGTCTTTTTTGGCTTGTGATTCTTCTTTGGTTTGCAAGCTCGGCTGTAAAAGTAGGAAATGCTGCATCAGTTAAAAGCAAACATTTAGTCAAAATGTATGAAGGGCAAAGTGTATTGGATATAAGAGATCCAAACCACTTCATATTCTAAACTCTACACTCCTCAGTATTTCATTCACCAAGTATGAAGTCAATCTGATGAATGTTTGTCGAGAGACTGAAGGACAGACAGACAGACAGACAGACTTGGTCCTTCCTTTAAATTTGGATGTTAATAAATGAAACATTCCAAAACACTTTCATAAAACATAAATTTGCCCAACATAGCTCTGACTGCAAATGCGATTTGAATATTTGAGATGTGAGTGTGGAACAAAAAAAAACAAAAAAACACCACAAGCTGTTTCAGAAATGTTAATTTTGTGCTTTAGTGATAGATTTGTTTGTCTCCTTCCTACTTTGGATTGCAAAACAGAAAAAGAGAAAAAAAAAAGGTGAAACAGGTTTGTGGTTGCTTTCTAAAACAAGCATTTATTTTCAGAATATTTTCCTGAGGTGCAACAGCCATGCCCTGAAATCCAACCTGTGTACATGACCCCTATCAACACTGTCTGTGAGTAACTGCTGGGGAAAAAAAAAAAAAAAAACAGCCATGGAGAAAAGTTAGCGAAGCTCAAAGAGTTCAAAGGGCTCAGATTAGAGTTACGCAAGAAGATTAGAAAGAGAAAACAAACCGAAGGTAGCGGCAGAACATTCTCTGAACTAGAAACTGTACCTCCTTGAAGTGGGAGGGAAAAATATACTGTGCAAGACATGAGAGACTAAGCAGAACCTAATTTAAATTGAGCTTTATTTTAGAGGTACAATGGAAAAAAAGACCACAGAGGATTCACTCATCAAACAATCCAGGAAACGTCTCCATGGGTAGAGGGAGAAAAAAGGAATAATAATTGTGTACACTCTGAAGGTCTAAGATTTGCCATTAAGAATGGAAGAACAGAGGGAGAAATAATAAGCAAGGGATTTCTGACGTTATTTAAAGAAGTTCTAATCATTAGTCTGCTGTGCAGCGCGGTCAAAGAAGCCACCAAGGCCTCCTCCTGCGCAAAGAACATGATCAAAGAGGATGAAGGTTAAATAAGTTCACTGGGTACTAAGACAAGGAAACCGATGGCGGTTTCTTTTTGCACTTTTGCTTCATGACAAAGGTAAAAAAATATATATATATCATCGGTAAAAAAAAAAACATAAATGCATCTCTTAAAATACAAGAAATGTTAATTATGAAACTAAACTTGTGAGAGTGTTTGCTAAAATGAAAAAAAAAACACAATGGTGTTTTGGTTTCATTTCACAGAAGCAACAAAAAACCCCAAACTGCAAAACTGTTCGAAATCTATTCAGATCTGACCGTGTGGCGCGAGGTGAAAGGAATCAAGCGTCGGTCAGCTGCTTCGCTCCAGATGTCCGTGTGTTTGCCAAGACGCAGCGCCCGCCATTTTTCCCACACAGTCTGTGGCCCCTTTAACGCCACAGCTCAGCGGATCTCCTGTGATCCTCCGTCGATAATGAACACTTCAAAATAGATTTCCAAACAGTCGAATACTCACATTGCTCTGAATGCCCTGTTAACAAAACATGGAGCTTTCTGAAGCCTTGTTGTTACATTTTAGTCTAAATTTGCACCCACTCAGTATTAAAAATAAGACTGAACAATGTGCCTTGTCTTCGTATTTATTTTCCTGTTATCCCTGTTTGGAAAGAGCTAAACGCCGGCAGATTTTCATTGCTAGTAGAAATAATCTTGTAAGCCACGGGTGATATAACTCTATCTGCTTTGCTCCTGGTTGTTAATATAAAATAATACAAGACACAAAATTTGTATGAGCATGTTAAATATGATATTGATTCAACAATATATCAAACTTCTCATTTTTATTGGTTCTCATGAAGTAGGCTTTGAGAAATGCCATAGTCTTCTTATCACACAGATTAGAATGGATTGCTTTTAATATTACCTCCAATATTGGGTTTGTGCTCGGAATGGCCATTTTCCTTCATTGCATGAAAAGTCAACTTCCATTTGACAAGACATTTAATATGGCCTGTGTGCCACAAACTGTGCATGAAGTTTCAAATTAAACTTCTGGGGGACATTTGAGGATATTTGTGGGTGTTCTCTTAAAATAAAAAAAAGGAAAAGAAAAAAAAGGAATTTCTGGATCATTACATGCATTTCTCCTTCCTGTATATCAATAGGGAGAAAGTTACATTCCCTCTTCTGCCATTAGTCAAAGTGGTCTAATTTAAAGTAGGGACACTATTGGGTTTTGCGTGATAAATGACCGATGTGAGAGCGACCCGCAGTGGGTAATGAAGGGAAAGGGTTCAGTTACAAGCAGTTAGAAAACAAATATCTGTCTTTTTTTTCCCTCAGTTAAGGCTTGACAATGGGTATGAGATATAGCACCCTGCTGGAGAGGAAATTATTCTTCTTAGCAGCAACATTAATCTGTACATCTGAGGAGCTTCTGCATGGCGTAGTTTATTTCCAGCGGCCATTCTGTCTGAGCAAAGTGAATGAAACTGTATATTTGTATAAACACTGGAGGTTTTCTGAAAGTTTGGATTTTTCCCTATAAATCTTCCAATCTAAAAAGCAAATACATTTTTTTCATTATCACATCTGGCAGAATGACTAAATACAGTGACTTCATTAACAAGTACAAATAAACTGTTACGACTGTTTTCCGCTCAGCTGCCTCTGTGGTGAAAAAAAGCTCTCCATAGTTTCATGATGGAGAAGCTGACGAGTGATCGTTCCCATTATCTGTGTTTGCACAAAACACAACTAAAACCTCAATTTTACGCAAAGAGTTCACAAAGAGCAACACAACAGAACCCCAGACAACAGACCCCAGAAACCTCACAAAACCCCAGATTAAATCGTCAAATGATGCAATGCCCATCAAATATAATCAAAATTATTATTGCATCAACCATTGCTGATGCACAAAGTCTGTTAAGCTGAAATAATAAAATGTTTGTGGCCGGGCAGCCGTTTTTTTTTTATGCTCAAAGCAGACAAGCAACTGCCAGAACCTCACCCACCAGTTTTATTCTGCTTCTTTTTGATTCAATAACTTGTAGACATTAGACCCAAACAATGTTGACTTCACTGCCATCAAATGATGCAATTCATTGTATTTCATACAGCCTGAAAGGTTTACAATACACATGCAGTGATGCTACCGAAGAGCTTTTTCAGGTTTAGTGAGGTTTCGCCAGCTAAGGCTGCTTGGTCGAATTTAAGGAAACATCTGGGTCGCTGTTGTTAGAACAATATTTTTAATAAAAAAGGTTTATAGGAAACCAACACAGATCATTGTTCTGAAGTAGGATGCAGCTACAAACCAGTGCAGTGCTGCTAATATCACATTTATTCTGGCATTTCCACAAAATATCATGAATCACACTGAATGATGAGCAAACTCTCCAGAATTTGCATGTATGAGCTCACTGATTTGCTGCTTGGCTCAAAATGTAAAGTGTTCTTGTCTCACCCAACAAAGGCTAAAGTCAGTTAGATCAGTGTTTAGGGACCAATTACACGTGTGTGATGAAGAGTTCGGCCGACGCTCCGGATTCGGTTCATTCAGTCCAGGTTCAGTAATTGTAACCTGATGAGTGCAATCAGAGCAATTTCCGAACAGCTGCTTTTTAAACACCATTTCAACAGAAAACCCTACTAGCCAAACTGTGATGTGTCCTTGGCCCGCACTTACACCCTTTTTCCTTTGCCAACACTTGGCAGTTATGAATCCCAGTCCAATAAACACATGTTTTTCACCTGGCCATCAACATTCCTTTTGTGCTGAACCCTAAGACTGCCTCAAAAATAGTTTTTTCCTTTCACCAGTGGGTGAAAAACACTCAAGGAGACCCTTTTTTATTTTATTTTTTTCCCTTGTAGCCTAGTTTCTCTCTGAGCCTAATCTCTCAGATGGCGAAGCTGAATCACCACAGTCAGTGTTGGCTGGTACGCTGAGGTAAATTAACTCCGGGGAGTTTTTCTGTTGGCCTCGGAAACACGAACAATATTTGTGTCATGATCTCCAGTGGCCTCTCTGAAAGAAAACTCAAATGAAACAACAGCTCTGTATTTATTAAGATGTTTTCCAGCAGCATTTGGAGGGGAAAAAAAACTCCGTAGTTTTCGTATGAATTATTAAGGAGAGATGATGGTTTACAGTATGTGATTTTGAATCTGATATCAACGCCCTTCAAACATCCTTGGCGTTGAGGTGATGTCAGAATGTGAACATTTCACCCGGTTGCACTACATCTTTTCATTATCACCAGAGCAAAATGTTATTTCTCTGGATAAGCTGGTATTCTTTCAAGCACAGAATTAATACATGTCATAACAGCTGCTGCAAAACATCAATAAACTGTCAGGCAATAAAAAAAAAGCAGGCTTTAACTGAGAATGAAAGAAGAAATTGGCAGAGACCAATAGAAGCAACAAAAATGTCATCTGTCTGGGAAGATTTGGAGAGCTCCCATGAAGTGGCTCGCAATTATATTGCACATGTCACAACAAACAAGTGGATAAACAACACTTGTTCAATTTGTCATGAATCAGCCACAGACATTGATTGGAGCAAGTGTTTCATAAATGTAATTGCCTCTTTGATTCTAATTATTGATCTGAATCTAAACGTTTGTCCATGAATTGTGTGGATGTATGTATTTTATTGCCATATTTCATCGTTATTATTTCCCTATCAATGCGAAAGATTACAGTTCTGATTGATTTGTATCAGGTTTTTTTTCAAATTTTTTATCTCCAGGGAGGTTTTGTATAGGAGCAAGTCTGTCTCAGTCTCATTCATTTTTCAGTTGGTTTTTCGCAATGCAATAAAAAATGAAATAAAGCTGTATTTTTGCAGTGTTCAATGTGACTTAAAAAGTCATTAGAGAAAAAGGGGGGGGAGGATATAACCTGCATGTTGTGCCCTACATTTCCTATGGTGGAGTTTTATCCTGAAACAGCCGACAAATACATCACCAACCAGTCTGAGAAGACATTAGCTCGCAATGATATTTGTAAAGCGACACTTTTGGGAGATGTATTTCTCATTTTGGTGACAGAGGCAGCAGAGATAGATATGGTAAACAGTTGCTCCTGAGGATAATTCGACCTCAGAAAAGCAAGGCCATTCATTTTCCCTCGGCGTAATGATACAAATATGGTTGCATTTTATGAAGAGGTGCTGCCGCAGTCTGTGTTTGCGTTCACTTCCAGAGTATTAGCAGCATGTGGAGAAAGAAGCCACGGCCGAATAACTTCTGACTAAATGTTAGCTGAACACTGGGCGTTGTCAAAACTTCCAGTCTTTTTGTTTTTTTTAAACTAAGATAAAAAAAAAACGTCTGTCGTGCATTCAGCTGATTTAAACAGACAGGAGAAACATTAAAAGACGCTATTTCAAGTTTTGGCCTTGATGGTTTTTTGCTTTAGAACAGGACTGAATCACTGCCAAAGATGTAATGTGATTACAAAGGATAAATTACACCGATGCCGTACAGTAACATTACAGCAATATTCGGTTTGTGTTTGCTGTGGTTTTATACTTTTTTGGCCTCACAATGAAACACCTGGTCAACATAGAGAGTAGAATTTATTATATTGTAAATTAGCATATGTTTGCTCAACCCATTATAAAGGTTTTTCCAACAACCTGAACCCTCAAACCATAACATACTGTTTAATATTCACCCCAGTTTGATGTGTTTTCAAGACAGAAATCTCATTAAAAATGTTTGAAATGAAGTCGACCTTACCTCTGAGATTCTAATGCATCCAAGATCCTTCACATCAGTACAGTTTTCTGTCAGGCTGATAGTTATTACACCTTTAGGATCAACACGTTTGATTACTAAACTGAAATTTGAGGCCAAACTGGGTGAATATTAATCGGGTCAGGATCAAAATTTTAGCCCGGCACACTGCAGGCGCCTCTGCTGTTAAAGTATGTTCATTTGTCAATAACACATATTCAGTCAGTTCACTGAACCCATAATAGATGCTTTAGCAACCTCATCAAGGATGTTCTTTGAAGAACAATACAGCCTGAGGGGTTTTTTTCAGCACTTTCAATAAAAAAAGACCCCAAAAGGATTCCTTCTTTTCTTTTTTTCCTTTTTATTATACAGGTGAGAGTGCACCTTTTCACTGAATCAGCAGGTTTAGAGAGCCCAATTATTCATTACGCCCCAGATTAACTCTGGAGTTCTGTAACTGTCGTATATCAAACAAACCGTTGACACAGCTCATCTCTGTCAACAAGCGAAGCAACTTAGCACATTTATCTCCCATGTGACACCAAACTTGGATCCGTGCCCAAAAAAAAAAAGCCCACAGTTTTCCCACACAACGACTTCAAATACAGAAGGAAAAAAAAAAAAAGCCTTTCATTTGTTTCCTGCCCAGAGACGCTTATTAATCAGCCGCAATGAGTTTGATTCTTTGTATATGTGTTTGTATAATCCTAACGAGTTATGCAAATAAAATAAAGTTTGAATTAATTTTAATGAGTGCATAACAAAAGGGCCACAGCTAATTAACTAAACTCCTTCTCTTTGAAAAATGGGTAGCACTGACCCCCCGTCGAATACAAAACAAAGCCAAGAACATTAGAATATTCATTATAAAACATATTTATGTAACACTGTGAGCTTTATGTGACCACGTGTCCCACGGGAGGAGAAGGCAGAATGTTAGGTGGAAATATATAGTTTAAGCTTCAAAGCACAATAAGGTATATTGTATTAATTCATTCTGCTGCCTGCAGGGACAGGAGGAAGTGTAGAGGCATTATGTGCTTATATTTTCTCCATCTCTGCCTCGGTTTTTCTGTCCCCAGTAATTTCCATTTTGAAGTTTAGGTGCAGCTGTAAAATAAAAAAAAAGAAGAAAAATCCTTCTGTAACAGATGAAAATAGATGAGCACAGAAGAATACATTTAGTAAAGTCATGATTTTTTCTTCTACCGCCACGAAGCATGTTTGTTTTTTTTTGTATCCATGAGCTCAGAAATAAGGCAGGATACTCCAAAGGCTTCAGAAGATGTATGTGCTACTAGAGTACTAAACCATCAGGTATAGTCATTAAGCGACGCAACCGGATAGGATTTCTAATAATGAATGCAAGGACACGGGCAAGAGGAAACCATTAACACCGTGAAGAAGAATCCTATAATAAAGGTGAGACCAGTGTCATGTTGTTAATAGCTACAATTATCCATCAACGAGCAAATGAGCCATCAACATTTACTACTAGCTCTCAATCACACAAATCAGCCCTGATTGCTGTGCCACGGTGGAACAAGCTCCCTGCCACGTTCGGATCTGCTCTAATGCCGGGTGCCGTTTCTTTAATCCCGTCTCTGCCATTTGCAGAGTCGTTAACTGTTGTTTAGCCGGTCTGAAGAATGGCA
>JAPZDY010000013.1:2744878-2757155 GCA_029783645.1 Ctenochaetus hawaiiensis | reverse complement strand
GAGTAACACTGGTTTCACTAAAGTAGTTCTGATAGCTCACAGAGCAGTGATTTAAATTACTTAAAAGCTCTCTTGATCGCCCCCTGCT
Source organism: Ctenochaetus hawaiiensis (assembly GCA_029783645.1). NCBI lineage: Eukaryota > Metazoa > Chordata > Actinopteri > Acanthuriformes > Acanthuridae > Ctenochaetus > Ctenochaetus hawaiiensis. Next base: position 2,757,067 of record JAPZDY010000013.1, on the reverse strand, counting down.
GGCTGACTGTAGTACAAAGGGGTTGTATGATCAGGATTGACAGCTAAATTAACCCCGGACAGATTTGGGTGGTTGTGTGGGCGGGACATCAATACTATGGCTCCACCCACAGTTTAGTCCTCTGCAGATTCTGGCTTCTCGGATTTCTAAAATAATGTGAAATCACACAATTTTGCGACTGAAGTAAACAGTTAGACAGCTAACTTCAGAATAAAAAATGGAAGCTACATTTTTTATCTCTTACAGTTCAACTTTGAAGCAGTGTTCAATGCAGTGAGACATTTCTACAAACATTTCATAAGCACTTATCTGTTTGATATCCATATAATTTAACAGAAAATAAAACTTAAGTTTTCACTTATTAATAACTTGTCTGAATCAGATTTATTTCCTTGACTTAAAGCAACGTCACTTTGTTCCCAAACTTTAGCAAATAACTTTGGTGAGCGGGATGACATCATAATGGATTTATCTATAAAAAGAAAAAAGAAAGATCTCATTTACAATAAACAATAATTAACAATTGTTTCACTGATACTCCAATCTGCGAGAAAAGAGACGGAGCAGAGACACGGAGATGAAAAGATGAGGAAACCTCCCGGTGCATCTCTTCACAGTTCTTCCTATAAGCTCTCTCCTAATCATGGAGCAGGGACTGGACATGGTCCAGTGAAGAGCTAATTATCGCTGACAACAAACGCCACATCAAACAGGTATTATGTGAGCCGCATGAGGCTCGCCACACTCGGCGCATCTCAACCGACGGCTTTCACGACTTCGGGTGCTAGATTACTTTTGACAGAAAACATACAAATAAAACATAACCAGGGCTTACAGGGGGAGCTCGCAGAGATACCCACTGAGTAAATTATTCATACATTGACTTACTGAAGGAATGAAAGCTTCTGTCTTTCCTCTAATCCCCAGCAAAGCTTTCGGTAATAGTGCAGTGCTCAAGAGTTGCCTCTCACAGGGCTCTATTCATCAAACTTTCCAATGTATGAAATCAGTGTCTGACAGGCTTTTGAAATCCTGCGGCTCCCGCATTATTATAGCGTTTAGCCTCAAACAGGCTCTCAATCTAATGACTTCTCCGCGATGGTGATTGCTTTGATTTTAATTGGGATGTTCTAGGGGCGCTGCTGCTTCTAATCCAGCTGTCTCCTACCAGTTAGACAAGGGTTGCTCACGGTGAGCCTTTATTCCCACTCCAAAACCCATTACAGGGTAGTACGGTTGCCCTGTTGAGTTTAGTGATGGGGGTTAGGAGGAAGGTGGGGGTTCCATATGTCACAGGGGGGGTGCCTTGTATTTCTCGGTGAAGTCATGGGTAATTGAGAGATGAAATATAGGAGCCATCGATGTGGGGAAAGTTTCAAATGGACAATGCCCTTGGTCTCCGGAGACAGGGGTTATGGTACAGTAAAGCACCATTTAGCTTGTCCATCCTTGAAAGACTAAGCCATGATCCCTCTGGGGAAAAATAAAGAGCAGGAAGGGCTTACCTGGTGCATATCTATCTCTGCAGACAACTGAAGGATCACACCAGTGTTAAGGGTTTTTTTGTTCTTTTGTGCCACTGTCCTGTGGCGAGAATTGACAAATTCGCAAATTACTCCAACATCAACCCTCGAAACAGAGAGTTTCCAATGATTTCTAGATAGTTTTACTCACATTTGTTAGCATTTAAATATTTTGCAGAGATTTTAAGTGGACGTTTTCTTTTCTTATTCTTTACAGTAAAGTGGAGCTGAGACCAGTTAAATTTCACACACTGATTTACATACAACTTCTCCAGCTCTGAAAACTCTTTTCAGTTTTGCATGTTATAGTTAAAAAAAAAAATAATAATAATAATAGTAAGAAACTGGGAGAGGAAATGTAAATGTATTCCAATCCAGAGGCTGGATCCTGCCAACAAAGCTGCATCCTTCAAAAGACTCAAAGTCTAGACTGCAACTGCATCCAATTTTTGTCATTGTCCCCTCACAGCAAAGTGAAGAGTGTTTTTTTTTTTGAATGAAATATGGTGAACAAAGAAATCCAGAAATATCAAAAGTGAAGCGAAAGACTGAGGGTTTTTTTTCTCTTTCCTTTTGCCTGAATGCTTAAAAACTTCAAGTTCTGATTACACACCAACATTCAAAGAATTCAAATCACGTTTTCTTGATGTCTCACTTCTTTTGCGCCAATTAAAGGTTTTTGACATCAATAAAAACAGAATTATTCAGAAACTGAATGTATTATTTACATTTAATGCATTTCAAAACGTTCCGGCACACAAAAGAGTCGTCAGTCTCCTCAGTGTTTTTTTTTTGTTAAACCAGTTTAAACTGTGATTTGTCAGTCTGTGATTCGTTCAGCTCATGTTCCCTGATCCCAGTTCCAGTAGTTTAAAACCTAGAACAACCTCGTATTTCTGTTTTAGGAGCGTTACTGAAGCAACATGCCACTCAACACCAAAACAGAAAGCTGTTTGTATTCATATCTGCTCAGATTCTGATGTTTTCAGTGTCTTTATGTATGACTGATGGTTTCTTATAATCTCTTTTTTACCTTCTGCTTTAAAGCATCTTTGTTTATTTCTGCCCTTTCATTTTTCAGTCTGGTTGAATCACTGTACAGTGTTTAGTTCTCCACGTACAAAATATAACTCTTTTTGTGAACATTTCATACAATACAATGTCAGTAAAGAGGACCCTCTATAACCCAACAGCTTAACAGACCTTTTCAAAAAATGTTGTTGAGTCCTTTCAGCAATCAGACTTCACCAAATAAGAACTTTATATCAGGAGTAAAAGGAGAAGTTTTTACAACACAGTGGAGCATGGTGCAGGTCACGACATCCGTGACGTGTTTTAGAGGCATCAACGCTGAGGAAGCATCCTGCTGATGGGAAAAAAAGAGAAGAATATTGAGAAAAATGTGAGTAATATGAGATGTTGTAGTAGTCAGAGTTTTCAGCACACGCAGTCAAAATGGATTCCAGGGTTAGCTTGACCCTGAAACTCCCCGATATTGTTGTGCCGGGATCAGATCGCAAGAATTCAGGCTGATTATCACACAGTTTGGTCAGATGGCAGATTATTCATATCAGAAACAAAGACAAGACATGTTGAGTAACATAATTAAACAACAGCGGTGATGTGTCTTTGACGCTCCACGACACCCCAACGAAAGTCTAGCATGTTAGAATTATTTGTAGTTCCTTGTCTTTGGTGTTACATCTCCTATGATGGGTCCTGTGGCGTTGACCAATAGGATTGAAGCATGCTCTGATCCATATATATCATGTAAACATGACTAAGAGGAAGAGGGATGCTAAAGCTTTCTTTTCTCTCCTTTTTTGGGTCAAGATTGCTAGCATCACGCACAAGGTTTGATAGCCGTGATTGACAATTGTTTTCTTTTTCTTCTTCTTCCTCTTTTTCTTCTACTTCATTGGGTGTTTTACAGCAGTTGATATTCTTTCCATTGCATTACTGCCTCCCTCAGGCAGTTTTCTTGTTCTTTCTCACCTCCCAGATGACCTTAAAACTCACGCAGGGTTGTGAACAATGATCTGACTTAATCTGACATGGTGACCATCACGATAGACAAAAATATTGTCACTAGTCATCCTCCATACAACGTGATTTACTAGCCTAACAGGCACTGATGGATTCCTATCTAGAAAGACATTTGAATGATGTGCTCATTTGTATCAGTCACCCTCCAATTTGGAACATGATTTGGAGAAAAACAAGAAAAAAAAAAGTCAATGCATAGCAAAGCAAAGAACTTGTTATCTTTGACACCAAATGCTTATTTTTCCTCTTATTTTCCCGTTGAAGACTCGGCTTCATTTGACTAAATATTGAAAGAATACCTAGAGGCCACAGGTATTCATTACACCACATGAACAGGACATTCATCACAAAGATTTAAAAGTTGATTATAAATTAATGTAGGAATTGTATTTTTTAAGATGCCATCAGTCATGATGTCACACTCCCCCAAAAATCAGCTCTGCATTGTTCGAAATTTCCTCGACTGGAATGAACATGTTTTCAACAATTACCCAGTCAAATTAGTGTGTGTTGATCAAATTAAAACCTGTGTTTGTGTGAAAAGATGGATTCAAAAAAATAACAATAAAAATGGCAAAAGAAAAAGACAAATGTTGAAGACACTGGCATGTTTTTTGTGGAGTCTGAGCTCAAAGCAAACCTGAGATACCCATGGCTATCAATTCGCTGGAAAGTGTGCACACTCACAGAAACACACCCCTCTGTTTGATGATATGTTCCCACATGCAGTTTTGTGTTGAATCACTACTGATTTCTGACTCGCCTCCCTTTTTTTATTTTCTTTTATTCGCTTTTCCTTTTCATATTACCTTTGTGTGCGAGGCTTTGTGAATATTTCTCCTCTGAACCTCTGAGTAAGTTTTGACAGGGCCCTTTTTCTATCTGAACTGATTCCAAAAAAGGGAAAAAATGTAAAGCACCGCATCCATTATTGAACATCACAACCTGGGAAGCCTCAGCGAGACATTTACATTTCATGGCCTCTGTCAGTCCCTTTGGTTAGCAGTCAAACCCAGGGGTTGCAGATGTTGTTGAGATGAAACCGACAGGTGCTTGTTGAGAAAAAAAAAACAAGTGATGCAAAATTCTGCATTTAGCATCATGTAATTTTAACAATAAAATGGGGATAATTTTCATTTCAGCAGGACTTTCTGGATGCTCCCTCACAGCGTTGCCCAAGGTGAGACCTCATTTATACACGAGGTTCAGGCTGGTCATGAAAAATGCTATTTGATGCCAACTTTATTTTGCACTGTTCCTGCCGCATGTGCTAGAACGATGCAATTAAGTCCACGGCGCATACTGTATCTGTTCCTGCACCCGGTGGCTCCCTCCATCAATCCTCCAAAGTCTATGAGAGGAGATGGTTTAATGATAAATGACAAGGACACACATGGCTCGGAGGAAGGTGTGTCATAATTTCAATCATTTTAATAAGTGCTTCGGTGGCATGTGAAACTGCCGTACAGTATTTTACTGTCTTACGGGCTTGCGGTGATCGCCGCGGTCAGTAACCCATCAGGACGTTAAAGAAGAAAACAATAACAGAGAAAAGGAGTCGTTCGAAAAATAGCCGGTGACAGCAACATTGTGTTTGCGCACCGTTTTTAATTTGTACGTCTTTTCCTTTTCGAAGATTAATTGAATATAGAATCAGCACAATGCTTTCAAGGTTAATACAACACATGCTCAATTAAGTGTGGGGGGGAAACACACGGCTGTGGTGTTTTCACGAGGCTTCGCTGGCAGAAGCCATACTAGTTTCCATGCCTCCTAATGATAAGCTTCCTCTCCCCCAGTTATTTGTAATTAAGTTTCTTCTCAGCATTTAGTTAGAAAGATGTCAAAGAGGAGAACGGGGGAGGAGGGGGAGGTGTGGGGGGGGAGAGGGAGGTCTTGTGAGCTGGGGGCTGGAGCTGCCCTATTCCTGAATAAATGCAGAGGGTGAACAGGCTTAGTGAATTTCAAAGTCACCCAGGCGGCTTAATAGCTTTCCTAAATGACTCAGCACATTATTTCCAGTTGTACAGTAGTGCATTACACGGTGCGTTACCATACCCATACAGGGGTAGGACCCCCCCCCCCCCACCGCCCTCCACTCCTGTCCTTCTGGCTCAGGCCTGGCATGTGTTCAACAAACCACTTGAGCCTGAATGCAAAATTAAGTCCCTTGGCTACAACTTTAAGGACAGTTCAGGCTTTTTAGTGCTTACCCAGGAAGCCTGGAGCCTGTCAGTGACACCCGTTACTCTTTGCACCGCGAGCCCTGATGGCAAAGGTGATAGCTAAAAGTGTATTGCATTGGCCACGGGCGTGGATGTGGATGGAATGAGACAGAAAGAGGGAGATAAATAGAGGAGGAGGGAGCAAGAGAGAGCAATTAGTGGTGCTCTACAGCGTAATCCCTTGGAGACAAGGCCCATCAATCATGTTACTAATCCTTTGTTTCTCAATAAAGATAACCATGCTGCAGGGAGTTAACATTTTCTTAATAAGTCATCCCACTATGGTACACCTGAAATGCTAGATTGGCCCAGAATTATCCTTATCCTTTATGTTTGACATTGAGTTGATAAAAATGGTGCTGAGATGTTTGCAGCGAGCGTGTTGTTACTGTTCTTTCGATAATAGCAGAGCTAGCACAGGTAGCCCAGAAGATATAGGGGCTATAAGAAATAAGAGGATTGTGTCGACAAATTTCATGTGGGCTTTTCTCTCCTCAACGGGTCCCGCAATCCGAAAGATAAAGCAGTTTGTTTGTCACGTCCTTCTATCGGGCACTATTACAAAAAAATCAGTTATACGAACATTTTCCGCTCTACCTCTGGGGTTGAGGTTTAATTACGTTTTAGCTTTCAAGGATTCTTGGTTAATTGTAAGTAGAGATTGTATTCATTGTCGAAATGAGAAAAACACCGTTTCCTAATTGGAAGCGATGAGAGCAAGCGAGTGAGCAATGTGAGAATTTTCCTATTTTTCAGAAGGAGAATGTCTTTACCTGCTGTTTGCAGCAAAAAGGCTGAGAAGTGTGTTGTTTTTTTGGTAAAAAAATGGTAGCTTAGGCTCGTCTTTTGCAAAGCTTGGCACACTTGCTTCTCCTCTGTCCAACTGGAAATCGGTAAAACCTTGTTGAATAAACCCCTTGATGTTTCAGAGAAGGCACATCTCAACCTGAAAAGTTGTTTTGGAGGAAACTCATAGTCTACTTGGAGTTTTCAGTAAGTGAACTGTCCTCCAATTTTATATAAACAAGGCTGATAAAATGTAGCCTCTGTTGTTGTATGCTGGTTCACTTATTTGCAGGAAAAGTCACAAGCAGCTTTGAAATCAAAACCTAACAATGCAACATTCTCTGCTGCACATGTGAACACATATTTTTTTTAAGTTCTGCATGTAAATTAAAGCTATTTGAAAGAAAAAATTATAATAATAACCTTTTGCTGACATTGGATGAAATATTAATGGAGGGTCATCAGTGTTTTTGGAGACATTTCACCAAATGACCACAAATGTGAAGCTTATGGTGGTGATGGAGGGGAAGTCAGAGAACCACAAAGTCAGTAAAATACATCATGAGGGAAAAATGAGTGTTCCTAACAAGTTTAAGGGCAATCTTTCCAGCAGTTTTTTGAGTTATTTCAGTCTGGACCAAAGCAGCAGAACAACTGTCAGCCAGAAACGACTCAGTCGAATTCAGGGAAAGATCGTCATGTTTTAAAAGCGACCACATTAAAGAGGTGAAAGGAGGTGATTCCTGTGTCAGAGTCAAACACTCTGACTGCTCTGAATAAGCCACTAAGCCTCTACTTATAGCTGGCTATGGTGGTTTTTCTGCCAGGCGACAGGGAACATTGGCACTTCTGTGACTATGAATGGCATTTTGTGGATTTAAAAGCCTGCGTGCTGCTCAGCTGAACTGTTTCAGAATTACATATCGAGATGCAATGCAAACTTTCCCCAGATGAAGGTAAAGCGTTGTTAACTGTGTTCAAACATCTAATCAAATAAGCCTAGGTTAGATTGGAGATCTAATTGTAAGCTATACCTTTAAGGCATATGCTCTGGTATTATACGGTATAAAGAGAGAGCTCAAATATTCATAATGGCAGCCTAAAGGCACTGCTTCAAGAATGAACCAGCCTTCTGAGGAGCATAAAGGGAACGCCAGGAGGCAAATAACACATCTTTTTGGTTCTCAGACTCCCTGCTAATCTCGCTACTTCTACTCTGTTGAAATAACAAAATTTTTCTTGAGCAGACCATGCGGGCGACCTTTGCAAAATCAAGTCATCTTCAAATTGAATGAATTCGCCGGTGACCTTGAAGGCATCCCTTTTGTCCGATTCACACTCTGCTTTCTCTTTTGATGATACGGGGCCAAATCCATCCATCATGTTCTCTTGTTCACCTTTGTCTCAGAGACAACATTTTTCGCACCTTGTGTTTTTTTTTCTCCCTATTTCTTTTTCCTCCCTTTCTATCATCCCCCCCCACACACACACACACCTCACCTCACCTCCTCTCCATCATTCCAGCGGGTCTCTGGGAGAAGTCAGCCATGGATGTGTTGGTGTGGATGCGGCTCTGTGCTGCTGTCATGGATGCTTCAAGGTCAAGAGTGCTTAGCTGGATATTAAAGAGACAGATGGGTGCAGAGACGGAGTGGGATGGCACTGTAACGCAATTACAACCCGATGCCTACTGTCCACCACGCACACGGTCACACAGGGCACGAGAGGGAGTGAGACCAGCACAGCAAGTGGGTGAGAAACAGAAATCACTGCCATCCCGAAAAAACTCCGCGGAGACAATCTAACACCAGCATGAGTGTAAGTCCGAAAAACAGTCAGACCCCGCACGCAGGGGTGTACAAACAAACGTGTGTGTGTTAGTGCGCATGTACGCGAGCGCACATGGCACAGAGATCGTCTGATAGGAATTGTAATGGCTCATTAAAGCACCAAAGTGATGCCGTGGATGGTTCCAGGAGGAGGAAAACAGAGTGAATGATTGATACAGTGATACACTGTGTGCTCCCTCCACCAGCCCATTAGGCGTGATTTAGAGGGACTGTGGAGTGCAACTGGAATAGAAAAAAAAAAGGGGGGGGGGCCTCCTTTCTTTACATTTTTGATTCCGGCACACTCTGTGACTGATTATGAAAGCACGAGAAAACGACTGTTTTTCCTCCGTCATAAGATCTCACTATTGTCCATAATGGAATTTAGGAGAGTGTGATTGCGCAGGTAACGGCCTCAACATAACAGGTTGGAGCAAATTAGAGATGCGGTACTCTCCGTGTGCCTGCCTAATTATAATTTAGGCCGTCGTATGATTTATATGACACGCCGGGTCATGATATGGCTGTGCGTCGGTGTTGGTGACAAACCGGGCTTGAGCGAAATTGAAAAATGGCTTTGAGGAAATATCTGTCTGAGGGAGACAGTGAGAGATCAAGGCTCGGCGTAATTTCCCCAGATTGGTTGTTATTCACCATCCCTCCTGGTCATGCGGCGAGGCGCGCTCTCGGGGTTTGATTAGGTTCCCGTATGATGTTTCACCGTTGTAGCAGCACATGCATCTATCATGGAGTGACCCCTCGGCTCTGAGTTGTTTTATAACTGCATTTATTTTAATTCCCATCATACATTTTACTGCCTCATGATATTAATTAACCGATATGTACATCTGGGGAGTAAAGGGCTATTTTGCCATGTGCAGCGACTCCACAGTGTTCGGCGCCCTTTTAGATGCAAAACCAAATCTTTTTCGCTCTGCCTTCTCGGATTTCAAGTGGTCAACATTGAACAAGAACGGAAGTCAATTTACTGTCAGAATTTAACTCTTATCCACATATTTGATTCAGAATTATCTTGACAGCTGCGGGACTGAATGAAAATCCACTCTTTTAAAAAGAATCAACAGGCTAAAGTGGGAATAAAGACCCAGATCTTGACTTTAATTTCACACTGTGACGTGTGAATCCACCTTATGTACTATTTTAATATACATTAGCTTAAATTGGAATAAGAAAATATACCAGACACTGTGTAATGTAGTGATTTCTTTGTCATTCGCACAGAAAAAAAAAAAGGGGGAAACGACAGAAAGTGAGCCGCCGCCTTCGGGTCGTGCGTGCTGATCGATGTCAGAGGACGGCTTTGATGTGGGAAGGTTTCCTTTAAGGAGACGATTTCCTTACAGATGTCACCCTGGATTTGGTTGGTGACGACTGATGTTAAATGGCTGTGTTCACATGAGAGAGAGAGAGAGAGGGAGAACTTTTCTTAATGTCCTAATGCCTTCACACCATGACCATGAACAAAAGCAGGGATCCGTGCACACAACAGATGCACAACGATGCTAACATGCTATCAACTCCTTACACTGAGATATTGCACAAGTGAAGACAAAGCAACGCAACAATATTATCTGTATATCAGTTTTCGTTACTTGTTTACTTTTAATTCACTGCCTCAAATTGAATCTTCAGTCTTCCAGGAGGCTCCGTTGCAACAGAGAACCATTAGAGACCACAAGGCTGGGATCGGGTTTTGTAACGCAAGATCACACAATGACCCTTTGTCATTATTTACTCATGATGATAGAGACGTCCGGGGTCCGGACTCCCACATGTGGCCGCATGACTGTGGACGAGGGAAGAACCAGCAGTGCTGTGAAATGGAGCCCGGCTCACGCTGAGGCAATCGAGACAGGAAATGGGGGTCGGTGTGGGGTCACGGCGTTCACACTCAGCAATCTGAGGATTTTGTATTTCCCACAATCCCTTACTCACCCAACCCCGCTCCTGCTGTCACACACACACACACACACACACACACACACACATTCACATGAATGAACAAACGTTCAAGCCCACAAACCCTCTCCGGTCCTTTATCCCCTGGAGGTGAGAGTGTGATATCAACCAATCTGTTCCAACCACCCCTGTAACCCCAACAGTCTCACCATCACCACCCCCCGATCCTCGCAGCTCCTTCCCCCTTTTCCTACCGGGGTGTGTGCCACCGCCGAGCGACGGCACACACCAAAACCCACTGCGGCGAGCACTGGAGCAGCACTCGCAAAGAGGGTCAGAGAGGAGGGTTAAGTGAGCTGAAGGGAGAGGGAGGCAGCGGACGTGAAGTCCTGCTCAGACTCCCGTTTGACCGATACGGGTGTTTTAAAGAACCACATCAGAGAGCGAGAGCCATTAATTGCCGTATCATTCAGCACGTTTAAAGGAGATGTAGATGGCTTTTTATGTATTCATGTTTGCTTAGAGGTAATATAAATGGCAGCGGCCGCAGATGAGCAGGATAATATGTTTGACACAGCGGTAGCCCCCATCTATCTGCTATTCTCATTTCAAAGGGAAATGGGTGGAAAGTCGTCTGACCAATGAGGCGCATTTAGAGGCAAAAACTGTGGCTACTTAGACAGCAGGAGGCCTGCAAGGTTGAGAGGCTTATTGTTCCTCGTGTTTTTGAAAATCCAGAGACAAACTGACATGTGAACATGAACTTACAGCCATTTTGATTCATATCTTTGACAATTTCCATTCATATTCCCCAGCTGTAGTGGTATTAAAAGTGTTTTTGTTTAGATAAAGCTGCTGTTACCCATTAGAACAAAATCCTCCAGGTGTAACAGCTTAATAAAGATAGTTGATTAACTTGGACATGTGCTTTACATTAAGAGAAGCCTGAGGCCGAGTCCACATGTACAGGTTTGTTTTTTTTTTTTTCTCCCCTTGTTCACTGAAAGGGCGATTATAGCTATACTACGGCTATTACTACTTTAAAATTAGAACTCAATTATTAACTGTGCAATTAAATGAATTAATAAAATGTGCATTTCTACAAATTCCTCCAGGCTTTTTGAAGTTTAAAAGACGATTTCCATGTTGCTGCTGTTAGTCATTTCTGCAGTGGACAATATGTTTGGATAATATCCCACATTTAACAAGAAATCCAAAAAGCAGCCCCACGTATGTATCAGCACGCTAATAAATCAGTTTAACTTCGGCTTCGGCATCTCCTCTGTGACAAACTATGGGAGAGGCGATGAGAGGAGGGGCAGGGAGGGGGGGGAGGCAGCCATGAAGGCGATGAAGCAGAGCTCAATTTGGACATCAAACACAGAGGGAGAGATGTGAAGGCGGTGGCACGTGGGCCTGAGATGTCAGGAAGGAGCGGTGTCCTGACTCCATTTCCAGCCCTCCCAAGGGAATCCCACGCATGTTGCAACAATGTGGCAACAGACTTCATCCCATTACCCCCGAGGCTCTTTACCCTCAATCTGCTCCAGTCTCGAAAACTGACAACTTGACTGTTTTGAACTTGTTCAAAGGGACTCAAGGTTCCTGGAAAGTCTGGCAGGATGGAAAATTAATCATTTCTGTGTTTAAGGATGTTTGAAATTCACACAAAGGACATTCAGAAATATATGGAGAATATTTTTTTAATATCAGACTGATTTGACATTTTGGGCACGATGTCATTTAACATACTGTGTAATGTAACTTAGTATATGTTGACATTGTATGTTACTACAAACTGTGGATATCTTCAAACTGAATGTTTACTTAACAAAAAACAAAAGAAATGTCTTGACATCT
>JAPZDY010000013.1:2719724-2733739 GCA_029783645.1 Ctenochaetus hawaiiensis | reverse complement strand
CAAAATTGCACTAAAAAAAATCCGCGAAACAGCGAGGCCGCAAAAGGTGAACCGCGTTATAGTGAGGGACAACTGTATTACAAACATTAGCCATATGCCTTCCTTTGCAAAAATAAGTGCTTGTCAAGTGTGTGGCATTATTTATGCATGTGAAATAAAAGTTGCTGCCTTGTTGAAAGTGGAGCATATGTGTCGCTGGCCATAAGCTGAGTTGCTCACAGTGTTTTAGTGGAACAAAACAAAGGCTTTCGGGATGTTCTCCAGCCTGCCACCACAACAGCCCATAACTCTGTGTGTGCAGGTTTTTGTGCACGGCGCAGGGAGGGTTTACCATGATCAAAGTGGTGAGAAGTCTGTGCTCAGCAGGTAGGGGATGTGTTTTGTAAGCTTGAAGGAGGCATGATCCACTTTATATACAAACACCGAAAATTCAAGTACATCATCCCACCGCGTGGACATCACTGTGAGGGAATTCTTAACTAAAGTTGATGAAAAAAATGTGGAAAAAAAAACAGAAATAAAGAGAAATGCAAGAGAAAGAGAAAATCACAAACCGAAGCAAACAACCCAGAGGCGTCTTTCTGAACCTCATTCCTTTTATGATTTTTATTAATATGAACAAACACTGTCCTGTATGTGTGAATAAAAAACACTGTTGCAGGGCGTCTTCGGTCCCCAGACAGTCCTCCCCTGTGATGCCGGGGCTTTGACAGTGGACATGGGCGAGCACAATGGATGACATAGAGAGAATATGTTATAGCCGACGCAGGACAGGCTGATATGACCGTCGTGTGTCACGGGGAGGGAGGGGGGCACACGAGCTAACATGTAACTCTCAGACTGTTTCAGAATTCGTCAGATGTCACCCGAGAAACAAAACAGCCGTCCCCGTCAAAAGTATTTAATCCAGGCGCACTGTGAGTGAAGATGTCAACAATGTGTCAGCTCCGTTTGACGCTCAACTTGTCATGGCTTCTGCCAAACACCTACACAGTTAGTGACAGAGAACAAAAGGAGGTGGGGAGGGAGCGAGGCAGGGCGAGGAGGAGAAGAGCCCGACATGAAACGCCCGACGTGACAGCCAGTGTGAACGTGTCACAGAGCGATGCTCACATTGTCTATTTTAAACTCAACGTTTGTACAGTTACGACTTCAGACGACTTCAGACGGGTGTTTCCCCGTCACCCGCCCTTTGGACTCGCCCCGTTTTCTTCTTCTAAATGAAAATTCAGGTGTCATTTGGTCACTTTCTCCACTCAGGAGTGAAAAATGGACTGTCTTCTGAGGAGCACTGAGCACTCTGTCCACAGAAAGATGGACTGAGCGGTGTCACATCATTTGCTCTCTGGTCCCTTTGCTATCCTTTGGCATAAAGGGATCACAGACCGGCTGGGTCGGTAAACATTTGCCTGCTGTCCGCTGTTTGCTGACATCATGTCACATGATCTGCGGACAATAAAACTCACTTTTTTGCAGCAGCAGTAGCAGCGGCGAAGTTGCCCAGTGCACCTAACTGTAATTATCTGGATGAGGTACCGAAATAGCTGTTTGCTTTACTCGTGCTCCGTAGTCGGCTTCACAAACACCTTAATCTCCAACTCGTTTCTGATCACTGCGAAATAAATTGAGATATAAAAATGTAATCATCACTGTTGTTGGCAAAGGAAAAAAACAACAGCAAACACAATTAAGGTTGCTGTGTGAGGCGGGATTTACTGATTACCCAATTTAGACTGCAGTGGTAGCAACCTTGAGCTAACAGCATCGACAGAGGGAGAGTGGTGCTCCTAATGGCCCCTCTCTTTCTGTCACGGGGAGATTGACAAAGATATTAATATAAAATCTATATCCACTCCATCTATATATAAAATCTAAATGTAATTGATGGGTTGAAGCTTCTTAACATAAAGGCTGAAATAACATTCAGACTTCTGAAGGTGACAGAAGTGACAGCATGTTGTTGATTTCGGCTTAACACATTGAATACATATCATTACACACTCATTTGTGTGTGTGTGTGGGAAGTGAAACTTGTTAGAAAGTGAAAAACGTGGGTCAGAAGGCTTGTGTGTCGTCTGTGTGTCGTCTGGTGTCTTCGCTCTGTGTTTAGCGAAAATGGGAATAATTTCTTCAAAGCTCGGATTGAGCCGCATTACCCTTTAACCTCGGCCGTCCATGTGCTTGTTTCCATGCCAACAGCAGAGGAGTGTGTGTGTGTGTCTGGATGTGTGTCACTCAAGTATGTTTATCCTTTCAAACACATATAAATAATAAATAATAAACTCCTTCTGTACTGCTAAAAACACGTGTGGATAAATGTATTTTTATTTCCTGAGTTCACTGATGTCGCCACTTTTCAGGACGTTATAAATAGCAGTTTTTACTTTATTGTGAGACAAAAGTGGCAAAGTAGTTTTATTCTGAAGATGGACTGAGAAAATATTTCTCTCCGAAAATCGACCGTGTGAGGTGAGGATACAATTGAGGCCATTTTTTTTTTTTTTTTTTTTTGCCAAGGAATGAGATCACTGCTCGGTGTTATATTCCACACTGCTTTATAGCTTTTTTGTAACTTAATGGTCACTGAGAACAAGTGTGTCACTTAACAAATGGGCTGCTTTGCTCAATATGCAATTAACCTATATTGCTGGATGGAAGTTTTCCGTCCACCGAGAAGAGAGTTTTGACAGAGTGAATATCTAAAAATGGCAGAATACTGTGCAGAAATCAATCCCCTTTCTCTCCATTGATTCCATTAAAAGCCTTTTTGGAGATTGATTACACTGAAAGCCTCCCTACGCTTTGGATTACAGTTGCACAGTTCCAATCTCATTTTTTACAGTCCAAAGATATGGGCATTTATTCTATTACATTGCTAGGTGCAAAGCCTGGAGCCTGGAGTATCAGAGACTGCCCCCTTTTTTAAGAATAATACTTTCCACAGATAGTAGAACATCCGTTAGTGCATTGGGTATTGCCCTGCTTTTCTCAGATAAGCGTTATCACTCTTGTCATTCTCTTTCAAGATAGTTTTCTCCCATCAAGATCAAAATGGATGTTTCGTGAAATCTGAAAACACTTCTGCAAAGTGCAGGGAGCAAAGTGGGCCAGTTTTCAGATTTCACGAAACTGTCGGCTGCTTTCCACAAGTACAGGTGATAGTGCGTATAATTATTGCGGGGGCAGAGGGCGCTGTGTGCGCTCGCATTTCCTTGTTGGTAATTCGAAGTCTAAGTGCAGTAAGCAGTGGCTCCGAGGTCTAAAAAACTCCAGGAAAACAAAAACAAATTGCATATAGATTTCTTTTTATGCCATAGCTCTCAATACTGCAGCCTTATCTCTGTAATGGAATATTTATCAGAAAAGAGTACAGCGAAAAAGAATGTTGCCCGGGCAACTGAATGCATTAAACATTTTATTATTTCCTGGTGTTTGTATATCGGCCAGATAAATGCTCAAGAATATTAAGGCCTGTACTGGGGGGATTCCTTACTCAGCGCCTTGTGGAGGTAGCCATCTTTGAGTGTAAACTCAGGGACGGTGTCCTTGCCGGCCGACTGTGTGATTCATTTATCTGTCACATTTTTTCTGCTGAGCATACCACTATCTGCTGGTGGGATGTTTATGAATATATCCACAAAATGATATGAAAGCAATAACACTTCACAAAGATCTCAGTTATTTCGCTGCAAAATCGATCAGATGTGTCTCCTGAAATTGCATTTCGCTCACTCCTGGATTGTTTAATATTGTATGCATTTCCACAGGGTTGGGGGGGGGTGCAGCTATGTGTATAGGGAGAAGACAGCTGGGTTTTGCATATGGCTGTGCGTGACCTTTCCCTGGTCCACTGCGCTGCTTAGTGCAGTATTTTGGCAGACTGAGGTGTTGTTGCTGAATAGATAAGCGCTCATCCTGAAACCTGTCCCTGTGAGGTCCGCCTTCTCAGTACCATGCTTGCATTTTGAAAGGTTACTTTAGGATGCCAACTTGAGCCTCCACATTGCCCAAGGCTACCCCCCCCCACCCGTCCCCCCTCCGTCCCCGCCAACCGTCCCTCCTCTGGCATCCACCAATAGGATGTGGATCAAGAGAATGACGGGGGGGGGGGTGGGAGGTGGGCACAGAGTTCATGAGTCTCGTCTTGACTGCCAAGTTGAGCCAGAGGAGTAAAATCAAAAAGGGGGGCCCACGGTCGCTGGACGTCTGCCCGAGCAAATTTTTAAACTGCGGTATGGCCTTAAAACATCTTTTCTGTTTATTGTAAGTGTCAAACAATGTCTTATGAGTATTCTGTGTGTGTGTTTGTGCCTCTGTGTTCATTCATTTCATGTGCATATGCTCCCTCAAGGATGCAAAAAATAAAAAAGAAGTCCTTCACGACAAAGACGTTTTGCTTCTCCGCTCTTCTACAACAGGTTGCTTCAGTCTCTGAATTTGACCCGAGGTTAGAAATCAAGTAATTAACTTTGCAATCAGTTTGCGGTTTGAGGTGACAGACATGCTGCTTTTTTTGATATCACAACGAACTGTGCTGAACTCTGAATGGTTCAATTAAATTAATATAGCTTAAAAATACAGGCAAAGTGAAAACTATGTGCAGACGGCCATGTTTTAAACACAGCAGCGGTGGCTGCAGGTTTTCATTCTGATGCAGCTGCTGTATTTTGCTTTTGTTACCTACGAGGCAAGTCTCTTATTTCCTTGCAGTTCTTGTGGTGTCACTTGTTTTCGTGCCGCTCGCTTCCTTAATTGGAATTTCTGCCACACAGCGAACCAAAGACTTGACAGTGTGTCTGCGTTCTCGGTTTTTTTGCCTGAGTCCATCCTGTCACTAACCACATCGACACAGAGCCGGGTTCAGTCTGAGCGATGGTGTGATGCTCCGTAGTGTTCAGAGGATGCTGGAGTAGATGTCTGGTGCATCCCTTTAAGATTATAAATCTTGTTTTGGTTTCGAGGTTACAATTAGACGTGTGTTTCGTGAGGTTAGCTCAGGTTTGCGTGTCTTATAATCTGGGACGAGTGGGTTTCACCCCACAGAGTAAAAAAAAAAAAAAAAAAAAAAAAGGGACACACACTCATGCCAGCTCACTGCACACATGTGGACATACACATGCAAACCTGCCCCCCCGGAGCCATGACTAAGCCTGCTAGATTACCCCATCCCTGTTGGCACCGCACTGCTGCTGTTGGGAACATCAGGCCTTGTCCTGTGCGGTTGGCTGGCCAGTTGCTGTGTGTCCTGGGGGGGCTCAAGTCACAGGGATTAGCTGCTGCTGCTGCTGCTGCCACTGACCACAGCCATCTGAACTCCTTTTCCCATTCTGACCCAAGGCAGCACACACAGTCTGCCGCTTCATTAGGTCACTCCACCACCTCTAGCTAGGGGGGAATTTAAAGGCAGGTCCGGTCTGGATTGCCATATGGCTCCTCTTGGTTATGCTGTCATGAAATATGAATCCAACACAAAGAATACAGCTCCTATACATGCTCAAAAAAGTGTCACATGCCCAGCTGGACCCCTGCGTGAACTCCGGAGGCACCGGTGTTGCAAAGATTTCATCACACATGAAAGTCCGGAGTGTTTTTTTTGGTTCGTGGTTGAGTCCTCATTGTTTACCGTAGCTCAGTGTCGATCCAGATTATTTTCACCAACTTGATCGCACGAAAGATTTCGATGGACACAAATATAAAGGTGTTGAGGTGAAAAAAAAAAAACGCTCTGCTGGAGAAATCATCATCTTGTGGATGTAATAGATGAAACTAGCATCCATAAGAAAAAAGCAGTTCTTCAACACCCTAATTGTCTTGTCTCTTTCTCCACCCAGACCTTCAATTAGTGCAGATAAAACCCCTCCTTTGCATGAAAGCACTCTGCAGATCTGCAACAGGGGTTTTCACACGAAGTGCAGAAAAAAAAATTAGACTCTCAAACAGCACAGACACAGAGTTTAGAGTGTCAGGTAAGGAAGCTGTTGGGGCTGTTTTTTATGTCTTAATGCCCAGAGGTGGTTAAAGTGACGGAGACCAGATGGTGGAGGTGAACACAGACTGACAAGACAGCCAAGAGTCTTTCATGATGAAGTGTTAAGACTGGCTAAAATAAAACTCTTCTTTACAGAGCTTCTCTCTCTCTCTGAAAAATGTTTTTTCTCTCTCTCTTTTTTTTGCTTGAATATTATAATTCTATTCTTTTTTTTTTTTTTAATTGGGCAGAAAAAATGCAATGCCTCATTTTCTTTTTCATAAGTTTTTGGACCGCTTTCTTCGGTTAAAAAATGGATTGTTGACATAAAACAGCACTTGAAGAACCACCAGACACCACCGGTTGAGTTGTTTGACCAACGTGGCAGATTGTCTCGCTCATCTGGCAGCTTATTTCAACCAACTGGCAGCGTTTCTCCTCACGATGGAGAACTGGAACAGGTTCCTGATGCACGGTGATAGACTTCCTCGGTCTCATTTGCCATTTCTGACAGGTGTTGGCCCTACGTATGAAAAACAATATCTCAAACTCCCGGCCTAAGCTGTGGGACAACCTTTGGGGTGTTGAATGTCACCATCTGTTGAGGACCTGCTTAGTTGAAGTCATTACGGCACGTGGAGGGACGGCACAGCTCCGGCACTCGCCCATGAGGGCCACGCTTTATTGCACAGGAACTCAGGTGGGCCCTGATCTGATTTCAGGAGCTCGGTTGGGGAACGCAGCATTTGGGTCGACATTATCTGCTTCTAATTTCTAGGCGCAGAAAGAAAATTCACTCACTCAATTGTCGTAATGTTTCGTTGATTCTTTAATTTATTACACACAATTGCAGAATTAGTAGAAGTGTAATAACCTGCCATTTCTTCTCAGCCTTTCTTTGAAAACTGGCAGTAGCTGACTAAGAATGAAGCTACATTAATGGATTTTTTACCTGTGTATCTGTATATTATATCCTAGTATTCCATATAAACACACCTCTAAGCTCTGGTTTGGGCTCCACCAATTCCTGACAGCCACTCTTCAGCCTCTTGTTATCTGTTTTTTTTTTGTTTGTTGGTGCTTTACAAGTTCAGTACAATGGATTTATCGCAGCTTCTCTTTTAAAAACAGCCACTTGCTGCTGCTGAAAATGAGACTGATTAAAGCTGAGACTTTACCAAGAGCTATTGTGCTGTTAAACAAGAACGGCGTGATAGAGACAGACTTAAAAGCTCAGCAGAGATCAAGTTTAAAGAAAAGTTCTCGCAGGTTCATGGCTGTGAGAACCTTTTCATACTGCAGGTATTGTTGTATTATACTTTCAATACAAATAAATAGATACACGGTTCAAGTGTGCATAAAATGCACAGTTGAGTTCAATGAAGCTCTTCAGCAATAAGACTCCAGCTGTGTTCACTCGCCGGCTGTAATTATTTTCTTCTGTTTTGCCATTATGCAGGGAGCGTATACAGTATATTGAACACCCACCCTTTAAAGATGCTCACAGATGACTCAGGTCCATTGCTTTGAGATACTGCACAATTAGTTCCAGCAGTTTTCCATGGTAAACAGAGTTTTATTAAGTTTTCTGGTTTGATGTACACACTGCAGGGCGCTCAATCTTTCATCCCCGCCTCAGGTTCCTGTCACACATAAGCCAGAAAGGAGACTTGAGGTGCACCGATTCACCATAGCCGAACTTATCTCCGAGCAGATAATTCTGCCGAGAGGAAAGGTATTATGTTTCTCAAAACCAACTCACAGCCATAGAATCCCGGTTGATGTGCTTCTCAGGTGGCCATCGTATTGCCTGAATGGATTTCAAGCAGTGATGTGGAACGACTCCTTTGAGAGAGGCACCCATTCAAATGAAGATAAAGTCATTAAACTGCAGCAGCTGTCCTTGGATCTTTGTTTTTTCCTCGATTGCCTGTGATGAAAATGTTTCAAGGATAAGATACTCTTGAGGATGATGTTCGTTCTATGAGCACTGAGAGATGTTTTTCTCTGTCACGGCTCGAGGACTGTCAGTTGTCAGTTTTCCACTTCCTGCCATTGTCATTTGGCGTAAATCAGTTTGACTTTTTACAGGTGAAGCTTTATAGACATTTGCACATTTTGTGCACATTAAGGCACAAACTTATTTGAAGATAACCTGCATTTTCCGAACCTGTTCGGCCTCCCAGCGAGTGGATGGACTGTATTTACACTCAGTCTGTCTGCCTGCTGGCTTGGCATTGCTAGCAATTTGTTACCACCTGGCACATTTCCCGTATTCTCTGAAAAAAAAAGAAAAAAACAACCCTGCCTAATACCTGGCCGTGTCTGCTCCATCTCCCCATGCAGAATGTGAGTATCGCCGTCCCGCAGGCCTGCAACATGCTAGCACCTGAACATGTAGCATGCTCACTTGGCATCGAGAGGAAAGAGTATGTACTGGAACAAATGCTTGTTTTGGTCGTCACACAGTCGCTGTTGTTGCAAAGCTGTTGGGGTTTTTGTATCTGAAGTTGTACATGTGGACACATTTTCTGCAGCTCTGTAACCAGATCATTTCTAAGCTCAACATTTTGTCTTTTTCTCATGTTCTCAATCATTCTCTCTCTATATTTTTATATATACAGCTGAATATGTTCAGAGGATAAAGGATGGAGGCTCTGAGTGTGAATATAAATAGTGAATTGTTGTCTTGCTATCAACACCAGTTTTATATTTAAACACTGAACAAACTTATAATGGGAGAAAGAGAAATCATGGTGGGATGCAGTGACACCAGTGCAGATTTCATTGGTTTAAAATGGAAGCATTGCTGTTTCACAATCAGACATGGATGACAAAAAACAATGCAGGTAAATCTTGTTTGGAACAGGTGAGGTGTCAGAATCGCAGCGTGCAGGTAAGATGTTGTGGGTTGAAATGCATTAATGCAAGCAGCAGCTTTGTAGCAGCAGAGTGGTGAAGGCTGAAATCATTTGGTTTTCCAGTTCAGTTTTAACGGTTTTGATCATTTCCTTGCAACAAGTGTCATAAGAAAGCTTGCTGGTGTTTGCTAACTGTCACAACAGTTTCCCCGAAACGTCTGTTTTTAAAGCAGAGGAAACTACACGAGGCCAGTTGAATTTCTCACTGGAATCCAAAGGTCTTGCTTTCTTTTAGAAACTCTTGGGATATTGTTTTAAGCATTTTAGTGAAGCCTGACAGTGATCTGTCTGACAGAACTGCTACAGTTCTCTTCTATTGTAATAAATAATGAAAATGTGTGACAGAAGAACAAGGTATAACAGTTCTGTGCTGCAGCAGTAAATGGTTTTTCCAGCCCTGCCAGCAGAATGGCTTTTGGACAGCAGAATAACCATTTTCATTGCCCAGAATTAGCGATTTTAGCAAATGTTAGTCGGCTAACGTGCCAAACTAAGAGGGAAAATGCTCCAAAAAAAAAAAAAATGCTTGGAACAATGTAAGTAACATTGCTGCATATTTCCTCAATTTTTAACATGATGTCCAGACATCTTTTGATCTGCAAAACACTAAATCAATGTTTCTATAATGTTACATCAGCGAGCAGGAACACATGAGAGTGTGTGTTCAGCTGTTGAGACTTTGACCTGAGTGGCTACTTTTGATGCAAACGCCGGGCTAAAAAAAGGCAACATGACTCACATGGCGTCTCTGATCTACATCTTAAGATCACACAAGTGCCTTTAAAAGCTGAAATGTACAAAGCACAGAGTGCTTCTCAGGTGTCCTGGTTGAACCTGTAAATTGATTGAGTCAAGAAAAGAAAAATGCAAACAATCAGCAGGAAGCTCATTTGATTATTTTTGTTGCTTTCAGTATAATTTCATGATTCAAAATAATTGTTCCCATAAGAGATCCTGCACGGCACAATCATCTGAAACAACACATTGTTTAAAACATATGCTGTTATCTACCCTTGCACTTAAATTAACTTTGCTGGTAACCATCAGCCTCGTCTGGCTGATGTAACCTTGTTATGCCAGCCGAGCACTACAGCAGCACACTTAAGCATTCAGCCCACTGAAACGTTGGATCTAATCTTAAAAACTCCGACTAGAGTGAGTCTTTATTGATTGCGAAGCCCGCGGAGAAACAATGGGCGCTTTCCCCCTTTAATGGGATTGTGTTCTTTGTTTGAACACAGAAGTACACCTCTGACATGCCTTTTTTCATTTGTAATCAAACAAACCGTGTCCGCCTGCATCATGGGAAGTTAGCCCCTCTAATGCCACAGAAGCCTGAAGCGCTCCTTGATTGTCACCGTTCTGGCCAAAATTAAATCTTTTCTAATTTCGCCCGGCACTTGTCAAGATTGTTGTCTGTGATTTTTTTTCAGATTGCTTTCTTTGATTGTTTTTGTCTCTGAGAGGCTCGGATTGCCTTCGGTAATAATGTGTCACTTTTCATGTATCGTTTTATTGGAGCTCGATGTAATACGCTTGTGAGAGACAGAAGCTGGATTACATTAAAAAAAAGCCATTGGCTGTACAGAGTTCATTATTCTTTTTTTTTTTTACAAGCATAAAAGCCTTTTTCCAGGAGAAGTTTTTGAGATTTGTTTGCTTGATTGTATCCTTGATAAAAAAAAAAGGAGGATACTTACTCCATTGTTGTGCTCCTTTATTCAGGCCAAATTGTGTGTTGGGTTGAATTGGTAGTCAATTGAAACTTCCCGGTTGTTTGGTTACAGAGGAGTAATCACAGTTGTTCACTCTCCAGAACATCACAGTATATATCTCTCTCTCTCTCTGTCTCTTTTCTTTTTCTTTTACAGATTTTCAGTTTTGAATGGAGTGCCAAAAAAATGATGCACAACAAGATGTCGGTTTAAATTGCCGCGAGAAAGAAAGTCACAGTTTCCATTAACGGAGGACAATTGTCATTCAGGCGCTGCTCAGCTCTTCCTTTCTTTATCGCTCAACCGGTTGTACAAGTTTCACATAAAAGTCCCTTCCAGGTTACTTGAAGCTTAAATCGTTGCTCGTTTTTTTTTAAAGGGATCGATATCGAGCCAGGAAACACAGAAACCGGTGTGAGAAATGTAAAGCGAAAAATCAAACATCTCTGATATATAATCCGATCTGATTGCCATGTGATGCCGCTGTGTTAAATGGGCAGGTTTTAATCATGTTTCAGGTCCAGCTGGTGAAGATTAAATCAGATAAGCGGAGGTCATTTGATGAGCAGTGCTCCCTGCAAAGTGGACATCAGTAAAACACAATGTCAAAGTGAGTAACAAACACTAAATATAACAGAATGATGATGACAGTCTGTCTCTTTATTTGTTATTGTGCTGCAGTGAGGCATTTTCTCCCTGAGTCACGTCAACATGTGCTGCTGCAACACTGATGCGTTGCATGTTCATGTGCATCATTTTGCACAATCAGAACGTGTTTTTAAAGGTTTGAACGCTCATCGTTGAATGGAAATTCTAACATCATTAGCACAGTTTTTAAGGAAGCACTGGTGAATGAAAACACAGGTTTAGGATTCTGTAAACATGTTTAAAAGCTTGTGGATCAATCGAGCTTTCCAACCAGATACGTTCCATTGATGGATTTCGTATTTTATTTCATGGCAAAAGCAAAGGCTTTAGCGACTGAAAAGAAAACGTAATGGTACTCGAGCTCAAAAGGATCTTTCAGTCGAGCCTGATCCGATCACCCCTCTGCTTATTCAGACACTCAACTTTGATATTATGGGTTATATGCCCTTTTTTTTTTTTTTTTTTGCTGTTTCAAAACAAGCTCCCAGCGACTTTAAGGAAAATGCTCCTCTGGAAAACTATGAGCAAATTCTACGGAAACCCTTGAACTTGACTGGGGAAATGTTTTTAATGGTCCCAGACTTCAGTTTTTCTCTGATGTCAGCTGGAAGCGCATCGCAAAAGAGGCTGAATCCCTCTTCCGCTGAATTTCTTGGATGGGATCGATCTCAGTGGCACACTGTAATGTAATTTTTTTTCTCCCCCCCCCATTCTTTTATCTACTATTTCAAAAAAAGCTTTTGATCTGAATCTACAAGGGAGAGCCTGTGAATGTTATCATTATGAGCATAATTTTCGACTGGAATATTATTTTCAAGGAAGCTGCACAGTAAGTGAAACTGACAATTTCAAGATGAGATAGAAAACCGATGGAGACAGAGACTAAATGAACATTTCCCAACTTAAGAGGGGGACTGTAGTTTGTGAAGATAGTCCAGCTGTCTGCTTTAAATTATATTTTCTTGGAGTCCTTGTTCTTTTTCTGTGTCTTCATCAGCCACTGCATGAAAAATGGACTCACTTTTTTTTGTTTGTTTCATGTAAGTCGGTCTGTATCTAGTGATGTGAAAAGCACATGAGCCTTTAATTAAAATTTTCACTCTGGCCAAAACAAGTCATTGTTTTTTATGCAGGATTATAGGATTCTGATGGATGTATATGTATTTACACGCATTATCCCACCGCTGATGCATTTTGAAATGAATTCTTTATCATGAAAAGTCATTTCAGTCCTCAATTGGAGCCCCGGTTCGAAATAAAAAGAAGCTTTAGAGAAGACAAGTTTTCTAACAAAGAGGAAAACTATTTTATTTGTTTGTCTGACCTTTATTTAATCACAGTGGACTGTTGAGATCGAAATCTCATTTAAGAGCACATCCTGATCAAAACGACAACATGATTTTGTTACACAAACAAACAGAAGAGAAACTCGCAGAAGAGGACAAAAAAACAAACAGAAAAGACATTTGAGCCAGATAAAATTAATTCACTAATATGGAATCTAATTAAATTTATTCAAAATATCAACAAATAATTACCAAGAGACTCATGAAAAATGATAAAAAAATCATTTCATTTTTCCACAGTGGGTATGGCAGTGTCCTCGATGCACATCCACAGAAGGAAGTCCAGCGTCTGGTTCGCTCTTTGTAGTCGAGCTCGGTCCTTTGTGGTGACTGTGCCGCAGTGTGAGGAAGTGATAACTTCAGACAGACAACTTTGTTTTATGTCTCCACAGAAAGTACACCGAAAAGAAACTTCAGTGTGCCACAACGCACGAGTCGGGCCTCGAATCTCTTCCTTCTGTTGATCCTCAGCTGGAAAAAAAAAAAAAAAGTAACACAAGTCAACTGGGTCAGAGCTGTGCCGGGTTATCGCGTCTGTCTAACCTCTCCTCCAGCTGACTTTAAAATAGCAGCATCCAGTGACTTCCTGTCGGTGCAGGTGTGAGTGTGTGTCTCCGTGTGAGTGCTTGTGCCAGACTGCAGATGTGTGTGTGAGGAAGAGGGGGAAGCTAAATATGATAAAAATGGACTGCAGTGCACATTTGTGCATTTAGGCTGCAGGTTATCAGGCCGTGTTAAGCTGCTAATCGGACTAAGTAGCTGCTTCATTTTTACTCCATTATTTAGTCAGACTTTTTTTTTTCATTCTTCGGAGGGCAGTGGGGTTATTTCTTACTTACCTGTCAGTGGTGATTGATTCTGTCAGTGTCATTTTTTTTTAACAGAAGCTACAGAAGTTGCAGCTGTGCAAACCTTAATTTGAAGAAAAAAATATCCCAACATAAGAGTTTAAAGGCTAACAACAACTTCTGTAGCAGAGTGGAGTTCTTCCAAGCTCAACACCATCACTGTGGTCATTTTCCCTCCGCAAATATTTAGCGAAAGCGTACTAATTTTGCTGTTTTCTAACTAGGGCAACAACTGTTACAAAAAAATAATTAAAAATGTGCAGCAGTTCTGATCTGGAATCAGGCTACTGACACATAAACACAGGTACACGGGTCGAGGTCTTTGCTGAACTTGTTGAACAGACTTTCAGTGAGTCAGAAAAACTCATAATATTATGTTATAATCCTGTGCAGATGGTTTTTTTTTTAAGCACATTGACCAGTCCCTCCAGGAATTCGCGATGTTGCGATCGCACCAATTCACGCGAATTCAACCAATCTCCGTGAATTCTGGCGACCTTGCAATTTTGTCCAATCACCGCCACTTTTCCACAATTTTGGCCAGCCTCCCGTGAGTTCCACCAATCATA
>JAPZDY010000013.1:2701241-2719624 GCA_029783645.1 Ctenochaetus hawaiiensis | reverse complement strand
AAAGCTGCCGCGAATTCAGGCATTTTAGGCCACAACAATCTTGAAAAACGCCCGCGAAATCCTGGAGGGACTGATTGATTTAAAAATCTAAATCTCGATCACATGCATCTCTTCTTATGAGACAATCAGTGAGCACTAACTGTATTAATTGAGGTTGTTGCACTAAATTCACTCAACCGACAGAATTCATGTAACGTATAGAGTTAAGAGAGCAACTGACATTTTTAGAGACGAGTTAAATGGAAAATTATGTCTTCAGTATCACTTTCTTTATTGCATTTTCTCAGTTGAATGATTATTTCCTGAAATAGATAATGACATACATGTGTAAAAGCCTGGTGCTGCTTCAGTTGTTCAGGCTCTCGCAAGTGTGAAAATGTTTTCAAACGCTAGAATCAAATTATTCAAGTAAGCAAACACTGCAGGACTGCAGGGATATAATGTGACGATACCTTTTCACCATTTAAGCCTGAAATAAAACATGTGTGAACAAACTGCAATTAACTGTAATTGCACATTGAGCTGCATAAGCAAAAGACTTTGTTTAGTGGCATACTAAGAATATCAGTCCAGTATCCTAGAAATATCTTTTATATCCAGCTGCTTTGCAACAGTAAACATATTTATGAGGAAACATTATGCTGACTGCATCACAATGTTTTGCTACCAAAGAGGAAATGTTGTTAATTAACTTATCTGGCAAGTCACAAAAACTACAAAACTTATAAGTAACATGTTTACTGACGACGTGTTTCACTTGTTTTCTATTACAGTCAGTATTTAATACACTGTCAACTCATGGTGACTGCAGCTTTTTGTGGTTTACAGGGAAAGATCATGAATTATTGAGTTGAAACATAAGATTTTTTATGATAATTTTACCAAAATCACATCTTTCCCGAACATTAAAACACAGTTTTTCTGTCGTTTGGGTTGGAGTTTTGACACAAACCCTGGATTATAGTTTGCAGCACCTTGTATCTCTGCTGTCCACCTCAAACACGACTGGTGTTACTGGTTCAACAACACTTCTCATGAGCCTGGATACTTTCTGAATGAAACAGATTTCCATTAGCTTATCATGTTTATTAATCAAACACTTTCACATGAGCAACTTTTTTTGTTTTTCAGAAGCATTTCAGGCGCTCAAACTCAGCTGCACTTTGTTCTTTGGTTTGAAATTAAACTGCTGAGGATTAGCGAGTGAAAGCAGGTGAAGCGAACAGAAGCACGTCCATGTGATGATGACATCAAGTACCAATCCTTGGGTTGATGCCTTTGTGTCTGTGCTGCAGGGCAACACTGACGCACAAGCTTAGGTGAACTTGATGGAAAGAAAGCGGAGTGTGAGGATAGAGAGAGAGAAAGTGCAAACATACAAGTCTGAGAGAGAAAAATGATGCATTCAGGTGCTTTCCGAGAAACCCTGAGAAGAAGCTGCTCTTCACTTCCACGACCAAACATCCTAAGACATTTTTCTTATGATGTGGAGCCTTTTTGCTTCCAATTAGAGAAGAAAGTGCAGCTTTTTACCGAACAAACTTGACCCTTTTTGGCTTTTCTACCTGTTTGACTGACAGTTTTATCGATCACTGACATGACATTGAGTTAGAATGACATTGGTTCAGTGTAAAAACTAATAAATCATAAGCTCAGATGCAGTAAACCTCTTTCACCATGTTGCTGTAGCT
Organism: Ctenochaetus hawaiiensis; assembly: GCA_029783645.1. Lineage (NCBI taxonomy): Eukaryota > Metazoa > Chordata > Actinopteri > Acanthuriformes > Acanthuridae > Ctenochaetus > Ctenochaetus hawaiiensis. Next base: position 2,717,933 of record JAPZDY010000013.1, on the reverse strand, counting down.
TAGCTTGCTACATTTCTTAACTTTATTTAATGAAGAGGAACTGGTGTCTCAGCTTTCTACACTGATCCAAACCGCCTCCCTGGGACTCCAGCAGTTCGAAGAAACATTGTCTGAACATAATCAAGGTAGAAATTATACTGTCACCACACCATAATTATGAAAACAGGTTTGTAATATACAAGTGTAATTTCAAGGAGGCAGGCTCGGGTCTACAATCATCCACCGGTGACAAATATTGCAGGGCACGAAGTGACAAGGACTGTAAAACCAAAACATAACAGCAATTATTGAGTGTGTTTCTGTAACTGGAGGAGCATTAAACGCCACATTTTCATCAAGTAAAATAAAGAATTACCTTGAGCTCGACAAATTAGAGGCTCCAGACTGTCAAAATGTCATTAATGTTATTTTCGGGCTAATGATATCCCTTATAGTCCTCGTGCAATGTATCAATTAACACAAATTGATGTCTCCACTTTTCAGACACTGTATGGCTAATTTTAGAACAAAGCTGTTCATATACAAACACAGTCTCCTTACAAACAGGCTGTGTGATCGCTTTGCAGCAGCAGCCTCTAGCCGCATATGGCAGCGTGCAGATGGACAATCTGTCTGGGGCTTCAAAGTTAGGAGGCAAAGTTCATTAACACGCTATGAGCTTTGAGCCTGCGATTAGAAAATAATCTCATCACCCTTCTAATTATATTCAAACATTTCCAAAGTTCTCCTCCATGTGCCAATCATGGCGACTTTTAAATAAATAAACTGCCTGGTGGAGATTACATCCACATCAGAATCATTTTTATAAATGTGCATAAGATTGTCTCGGTGCGAAAGGCACAGTGCATTCTGGGAAACATGTCGGCGAAATAAGAACGATCGTGCCTGAGAATGTCAGAAGAGCTCATTTGAGAGCGCACAAGCTTAAATTGAACATCAAATACTGTCTAATCTTTGTATAACACAAGAGGACACGAGTGAAATAAATACGCAGAGGGATTTTTCAAATTTAATAACGAACAAATTTCCGTCCGGTTAAGTTACTCTTCCTCATTTAACACAAGCGGACATGTTTGCTCTATCTGTTTACTCTCCTTGAGCTCCCCCCACCTGTGTCTTGGATTTGTGCTGGAAAGAATAGAAAAAAAAAAAATAAAAAAGTTCTCTAAGACCGTGGTGACATCTTCCTGTGAGATTCAGAAAATAGCCGGCTCTCCTGGGCCGCATTAGTCTGAAGGTCACCGAAGGGGAAAATGACCCTGGTTCCTCCCTCTCCTCTCTCCTGCTGGCCTTCTCCTCGTCTCTCTCCCCTGTAATTGAGTATGGTGCGTGGTCAGGGAGCCGGTGCTCATTGGCGGGCTGAACATGGTAGTTAGTTACACACGTTTTCACCGTAATTACCAGGCAGACTCTCCCTGTCTCCAGATCTTTTCAAGGTCGCATCAATTTCACAGCTATCCACGCTATCCACCCCCGCTCCATCTCGGCGCGCAATCGGCCGCTGTCATTACAGGCTTTCAGACCCTCTCCCTCATTGTGAACTTCCTCCTCCTCCTTTTTAAAAGCATATCAAAACCAAAATGCCAATTATTACTTGATCATCCAATCTTTTTTTTTTTTTTTTTTTCTCGCGACCATCGTCACCGAGCATTGAGGAGGAGTGCTGCGATAACCTTCCAGTCTAAGTGTGACTCATCTCTGCCTGTTATTACTGACTCACGGAGATGCAGATTTACTGCTTCTCTAACTGGCATTAAATGCTCCTTGATTGCCTCAGCAGGGAAGAGGTCAGATTTTGGCAAAGGCACCCAAACATCTGACTGGCCTCGGAGTGTAAACACAAACCAAGAAGAGGCCACAGTAACTGATACAAGCAGGTTCGCAGCCGAAGCATTCTGTTCACGTTTCGCCGCCTCCTTCGCCTCCATGTCTCGGATCAGCTGCACTGCTCGTACAGCCGCATGTCTGCTTCGTCCGTCTCTCGCTCTCCCTCGCCCCTCCACTGGCTCCTCTCATTTGCTTGACACCCTTGTCAGACCGTTCCCAGCAAGGAGTCAGAGTTGGTACTTACTGGGTTCACAGCCGCTGTCAGGTCCTCCAGCAGGCCCGTCAGCCCTGCCGGGGACAGCGTTTTTTTTTACTTCGGCAGTCTTTAAAAGTGCGATCGCCGCTCGAATCAAGGCACGAGCACAGCGGAACATCTGTTTCGTCGTTTTATTCCATTTGGTGCAGCGTGTACTGGCAAACCGCCGACGGAGCCACCTGTTTACCAGCGTCACGCCATAACCCAATCCCCTCGACCGCACTCTCAATTTTGGAATCCTGCGGAAGATGTCCGCTGAGTGCCGCTGAAATGATCGCTCTGCTAAGTGGTTGTGATTTGTTTATATTGCCTATTAAACTAATAAGTCCTCATATCGTTGTCAAGGCTTGACATTGGAAAAACTGAGGAGGGCTGATACCAGCTCTGACGACATGGCACGGTGATGGCACAGATTAGCAACAGTGCTGCTTCACAGATCCTCGTCCTATGAGAAAGGAAGGAGGAGGAGGTGGAGGGTGGGTGGGTGCGGAGCTTTATTGTGCCACCGTGTGATTGAGTTGCAATGTGTCAGGACTATCAGCCCATGCCATCTGCACGTGTCCCGCATCCTCAGCACTGAATTGATTGAGATTTATTGTAAAGGATGATTAAAGCACTGGCGGCGTAGTCGATACGAGGAACAGTGAGGCTGCAAACACACATCAACTTCCCGTTCCCTGACAGCAGAGGTTGACAGAGCCAAATCGCTCCAGCGGCTCCGAGTAACGAATCGTTAGAAGGGCCCACTTGTGCCGGTGTACCCAAATAGAAGAAGGTGAGTGTAAGGCAAAGGGGAAACGCATGGTTTAGCAAGAGATGTGTGCACCCCCCCCCCCTGGGCTGACCGTGCCCTGGGATTGGCAGCACTCGGCCTAATGCATCTCAAAGCTGTCCTTGAGTGGATACAGTATCCACCACGCCAATACCAGCATGATTAATTGCTCGGGTGGTCTCATCACTTTTAGTCCAGAAAAAGGCTCTGAACCCCTGAGGAACAAACAAACCTACTTAACCATTTAGTGCTTTCTCTGCCTCGGGTTACTACTCAATCCACCCACCTGGATGGAGTCTGACAGCCGTGGACACAGGGGATGCATGAATCTTACAACACTGCATTCTTAACCATTCTGCATCTTGTGGCGGCTATATGAAGGTTACCCTGCGTTCAGTGAATGCATCCGACTGTGATTCATTTCGGCCGGTGGCATTAGAGATGCAATGATGTACATGCAAGGTTTACATTGTTAACTTTATTAAGGTCAACCTGCATGTCTGCATGCATATGCACGCTCAAGCAGCCAACTGTCTCTTCCCCTGTGAGCGAATAATTCTCAGTGCGTGCTCGTGAGAACTAAACTTTTTTCAGAGGTTGTGCTGCTCTGCTCAGACAGACATGAGTGTGCAGAAAACGGCGGTGCGGTGGGTAAATCTATCCTGATTCAGAGCCAATCCCTCTGAGGCGAGCCTCCGAGTGCAAACTGAAAACTGAGTTCTGTCCGTGCTGATAAGGAGGTCAGCGTGGCCGTGTGACACAGACCGAGATTGCCGGACTTCTCACGGTCAGCAACCTTTTCCTCTAATGCAGCCACCTGAGCTGACCCAGATTTCTGAACGTCTCCAATTGGCCCTTAAGGAGTCCGTAGCAGATGGCCGTCATACACCAAAGGGTGTAGATAACAGCCATTTATCAAAGCATTAGAGGACTGCCACAGAATAAGGCCACCGGACATGCATCACCCTATCCACAAATTCTCACCGCTGTTTCCAAAATGTTGCTCATAAATAATTCAGATGCCTTTATGGCCACAGGCGCCGCAGACCATAAGTGATAGTTTCATGAAAAAGATGTTTATAACGGCTGAAGTCGCCCCACCTCTGCACCGGAGACCCCACCTCTGCACACACAGGCTGGGTTTTCCTCTCCGTCTCCTTTTCACTCGGTGCTGGAGGAGCCTCCGTGTGGTCGCTTTGAATCGCTCGGTGCTTGACCTTTTCTCAGCACCCGTTAAACGGAGCTGATGCGTTCCAGAACCGGAGTCTTTTAAATGGATCCGATGTGTTCTTGAAACCACAATCTCATAAATGGACCTGATGTTTTCCAGAACCAGAGACTTTTAGATTTTAAAACCCTTTTTTTTTCAATACTCAATAAATGAGGTCGATTTTTTTCCAGAGCAATAAAAACAAATCTGCCAAATTCTATACAATTCTTCATCATCCCTTAAAGGATCCACCCGTTTCCTGCTGTGAGCCAGATGTTACAGAGGTTTTTAAATTCTTCTTTGGCCAGAGATCACAATTGTAATTGATATTTGCCTGCACTCGCCACTCCTGTTGCAAAACACTTTTTCTAGTATTAAAGTTAAAGTCATTATGAGCAACTTTTTTAATTTAAACGTCTTTCTTCTATGCACTTAGGGGACTGATTAGTAGCCCGCCAAGGTCTTGCTGTCCACCAATATCCCTGATTATAATTTTCACTGCGTGTTATTGTGCATCTTTTTTTTTGAGCCACGGGTGACACAGTTGGGTCTCACTGGCCTCTAGACGCTTAATTTGAGGTAATCAACAACTTGCCATGAACTCCTCTGATTACTGGTGACTTTATAAGCCACCCAGGAAACCTGCTCGCAATGACAGTTCAGCCGCGCAATGATGGAAGGCAATTTCGGGAGGTTTGATTGGATATTTGTCATGTGATAATTCCTAAATAGGAGGCATTAGTGATCTAGGTCAGAACTCAGTGGTAGGAGTAGGGCTGTCATTGACCATAGTTCAGTTAGACATATTTCTTAATTAGCCTCACTGTCTGCTCCCCTCAAAGTAATTAACTTGATCAGAAAAGACCTTGCCTGAAGTCGGAGTAGCGTCGGGAAAAAAAAAAAAAAAATGTCATGGAAGTGACTAACTACATTAAAAATTCCGGAATCATATGTTTATCCCAAGCTGTCTGCAATTAGTATGCATAGAGAGCGGCATAATTTTAAATCCTCATAGATTACTCCCGGGGAAGTGATCTGGGAATGTGCTATCATAATTTATTTGGCTCAAGGTGGTGTTTTTTTCTGTGTGTGTGTGTGTGTTTTATTTTAACTCACAGAACATTGTTGAACAGGTTTGTATTATAGCAACAGACATGACACATTTAGCCTCTTGCTGTTTTTTTATGTCATTTCCGGCGTACATGCTACATGTTTTGATTTTTTTTTGTGTGTGTTTTGTATGTTTGAGTTTTATTTTTGTTTGTTTGTGTGTTTGTTTGTTTGTTGCGTGTGTGTATATATATGAGAGGAAAAGAAGAAAGCACAATCCATTGACACTGAAAGATAAAGCATCACATCACGGCCACTGTAATTGCATCCGAAGAGAACAATGCACATTAAAAATCCCCCCCTCCCTATTCTCACATGTTTTATTGCCTCATCCTCTTTCCTTGATGGAATTATTACCCTGTTTGTCCTAAGAAAGAGGAAGCTTGCAGAAGCCATTCAGACAAACAGCCCATCCCAGAGGGTAGATTTCCCAGTGTGATACGGATGTGCTCTGACACAGTGATAGAGACCTGTAGTCATATCAGGAGGGAGAGGATTTAAAGCAGTGATGGCCCTCGTTTTTTTTCAGGTGTCCATCATCTCCCCGTCTGTGGTCCTGAAGGTATGAAGCTGCAAGGGAAGATACTGGCACAGCTGCATGTTATTATCATCCCCGACAAGCTAATATTCTCATATATTTACCATAAACATTTCATTGCCCAGCTGTTGTCCCTCCTACTCAGTTGCATTTATCATCAGAGCACAAAACAAAAGGCAAATTCTCTCTTTTTTTTTTTCTTCAACATGGACTTATGCTGCAAATTGTGCAGGATTTTTTCTCTTTCCATCTCTCCTAATCTTTTGTATAGATCTGTGGGGCTTAAAGTCCATCTTTTCCAATTGGCTAATGATCTATTTTGAGCAGTTGGAAAATATCTGTCTCAGTTAGTTCTGGTGTTGAAAAGTTTGAGAGATGGTGCTGAGGGGAGTGCAAAATCAATAAACCTATCACAGAATGGTGACATGATGTATGCTGGCTGGAGCAGCCACTCCGCCGGAGCAGGAGGAGGACTTGGCACAGCCGTGAAAAGATGAATATACGCTACTTAAAATATCATAAACTGTGCAGAGTAAAAACAAAACTTTATCTGTAGTTTTCTCGCCTGCCATTTATCGCATAAAGTGTGATTTAGTGTTGTTGAGACCTTTAAATCTCAGGTGTGAACCGTTTTTTTTTTTTTGTGGCCAGAGAAGTTCTTCCTACAATGAAGATGTCACAAGGTCGAGTCCCAGCGTCAGCTGTGTGTGTCCTTGAGCAAGACACACTGAACTCCCCTGTGGTGGAGGCATTATAAGATCCTCTGAGCGAGTAATCAGCACGCGCAGTTCTTCTCAGGTCCATTCTGACACAGCTTTATTAGATGAATTTGCCGTCCCCTGTTACCTGAATGCATACAAAATGTCATAGTCATAATCCTTGATGAATATACTTGCATTATACTTGCAATTACGGCACTAATCTGAAAACATGTTCTCTATGGCAAGTTGGTGTTTTCATTCTTTTCCAATCCAGGATTTAGGGGTGTTATGGGAGCCATAGCATTGTCTGAGCACGCATGGTTAAATGAAGAAATAGATTTTGTTAATGAAAAATGCAACAGATGGTGGCTGTAAACCCGGTCCCTGCAGAGCATGAACATTTCCTGCAGAATGACGGAGAGCGGATTAAGGTCATTTTTGCCTGGTTTTTCAATTTATAAATTCATGCTCAGAGGGAACTGAAAAAAAAAAAAAAAAAAAAGGCGGACTGGCATTCTGCCTCGACACTCTTTGGGAAATCCAAATGTCAATGAGCACATATTGGAAATGTGCAAATATTAGAACAAAAAACACAGTTTAGGAACAGAATGTTGAAGCGACCATCATAGCAGACTATCAGACACTGAGGCCGACGAGGGCCACCCGGAGAGCCTCTCAGCTAAAAGAAAGACTGTTGTTTATCAGCATGAAAACAAGACTTATGTTCATCAGAGGTATGTGTTGTTTTAAAAAGACGAAAAACAAAGAAAGTTCCATTCATTCGACTCGCATTCAGTTCGTTTTTTTCATTTTTATGCCTGTGCTTGGTGCTAGATTATGATTCAGACTCCATCTTTTTTTGGAGCGTAATCATATAAAAAAAAAAGAAAAGAAAAAGGCCTCATTCATGTGAGCTGTGTCTTTTCTGCTGTGTCCTTGTGCCGATTGCAGACTCGGGCCAATGCCATGTCAATGTCATAATTTGAATAGAACAATCTTCCTGAAGACAATGGCCAATTTTCAGTGTACAAATCGCATTTAATTTTTTTTCTCCCGCAGCCATCTGAATAGAAAACTAAGTTGGGTTTCCGTCCTGCCCTTTTCTACGTCCCTCTCTATTTAAAAAAAAATACAAATTTCAATCCCAACGCAACGATCTCGTTTGCGTTCATCAGCAAGGAAGCAATCAAACAGCATTAGCCGTAAACGCGCGAAATAAAGAAGGAGGAGCCTCGTCATGTCAGCGTACCGTTAGCAGAATAGCAATAGCGGCGCGCTTGTGTTCAGCTCAGAGCACCCACATGGCATCTCCCCGGCGTATACACAAGCCAGTGGCCGTGACAGATGCCTGGGACGCGGAGCATTAAGTGTCACATATCTGCATATGCTTTTCGGCGGCGCCGGTAGCGCCACACACATAGGAGCATATGTCTGATGAAGGTCAGTGATTTGAAAACAAGGCACCTCGGCTGTTGCTGTTATTACTACTGCAGCGGGTGCTGAAGCCACTCAAGCTCTTCACTTTTCCCTTAATCCTGCAATGACAGAATACAGCTAATGACCAGCAGATGGATGTGACAGAATGAGGATGATACACAGAAAGAGTGAAAATTGAGGGAAGATGAGGAGCATAAATGAAACCAGCCTGTCGAGTTGAAGAAACACTGCTGATACCACAGTGGGGGGGAGGGGGCTCGTATCTTCACTGCCATGGGTATGCTTGTTTATCATTTTGCAAAGTGAGCGAGAGGAGGGGGGGGGGGGCGCTAGCAATCATTTAACCCCTTCCATCTGGGCGTTAACCCCAATATCCTCGCTGGTCTGAAACTCTCTGCCAGCCCTGACATCATCATTATCATCCATCATCATCATCACCATCCTTTAAAGTTCTACACATCTGGTGTGCAGAGAGGCGACTCTGCAATTTGGTGTTAAACACATAAGCATTCTGCCAGAGGAGAGAGAGTGACGGGCCCGAGCGAGATCTAAACACGAGCAAGATAAACCACGGTCAGACTGTGATCGTAGACGGCGAAGCCAGAGGTCTGAGGCGTCACACCGCCCTGCAGGGAGAAGTGAAAAATAGGAGGAGTTGCAGAGTTCAGGACTTTGGTGGAAACGTGGCAATAAAAGGGAGGTTAAAAGATTAGGAGAGTGAAAGTGTTGTGGGAGGCGACAGAGAGAAGAATGTTCCCCCATTGGAATTCAGGACAGGCATACAGAACACATCAGAGGAGGGGAGAAAAAAAAGTAGAACAATGAGCCGCTGCATCCTTTTATTAGAGCCGAGAATGTCTAGAAATTTAAGACCACCATATTTTTAGAACCCCATCAACCTGGCCTTTATATAGCTCGATAAAATAGGCCTCCATGTTTCGTTGGAGATTGAGCTCGACTTATCCCGCCATCTGAGGACTAGCTGCTTTTGTGAACACTCACTCTCAGGGGGGAGGACATTCAGGCAGAGAAAATGTATGGGCTACATCGCCGGATCTTATTTAGATTGATAGAAGCTGCTCAACCTGTCAGCATCTCGGCATGCGCATGTTTGCGAGCAAAATGATCCGGATTACCTTGGGAGCCAGGTGTGAAGCAATATGAGTGAGCGAAAAGAAAAACCTATTTGCTCGTTGTGCCGTTGTTTTCCTGTTTTTCCTCATGCGCATATGGAAGAGAAACAAGCAAAAGGGGGCCGCGTTTGTGTGAAGTTTCTCATGGGTGAAAAGCAGAGAAAAAGAAATGCAGAGAGAGAAACAGAAACAGACACGAAGAAAAGGAAGTATCTTAAGGCGTTGATGAACACACACACACATGCACCATCCCCACCCCCCATCCCGTTGCCTTTCTCCCGGGGGTGTTCGTTAATCACCCTTTTAGATCTGTCAGCCAGTGGGTGGGCCCATTACCCTTCAACGCTAGCACTTTTTGTTGCCCGAGACAGTGGCACCATTCAGATCGTCTGCAGACACCTCAGCCCTCGGTGCGTCTCGCTCAGGCGCCACCTTATTAGAGGAACATAAGAGATAATGAATAAATAAACAAACTGAAGTGGTTTCTGGGACATGAGGAGCACGGTGACAGCTCAGGGTGTTCATTAAGCGAGACGCCGGGTATCGCGCTGTACGCAGCAGCTGAGGCTTTTTCGGCGGCGCCGCCGAGGACCCCTCCTTCGCACCCCTCCCCGTCTACCTGTTATGGTGCAAGATCCGGAGCTCGCTGCAGAGACAGGCAGAGCTCCTGTCAGGAGGAAGCCGAGGCACCGAGTGAATCCAGGTTCATAGATGAGTCGTCTTGAGCTTTCAGGGTTGCCGAGTCTCTTTCTGTGAGGTTGCTTGTACCTTGACACAAAAATTGCTTTAAATGTTCCTTAATAAGTCCTGTTCTGTTCTGTAAACAGATTCTTAGAGCTGATAGGACATGGGTTACTAAAAGGGTTTCTTTTTTCTAGGTTAAGGGTAAAATGCCACTGTGCAACAATTTATTTTAACATGAAAAATAACAACAATACGCCACCAAGTTCCCTGGAAGACGGGTTTTTGAGGAGGCTGCAGTTTGTAGGATTCGGGTGTCATCAGGTGCACATGAAGGGCTGTAACTGCAGAAAATAATGAAATAAAAAATTCTTAAAAAGAAAAACTTCATAAAAGGTTAAACTAGGGATCAATGTAACATGCATGTTTGGAGTTTGGGGCCAGTGATCAATCATACCAATCAGACTCCATGCATAAACGTGAAACTTGAACAAACTGACGAGGATCAAAGTGGCAAATTCTCTCTTGATCTTTCTTTTATTCTGTATATATTGTTGTTTTCGACACAAATATGAATAAATAAGCCAGAATTAAGAACTCGACTTGTCCACCTGATTGATTCAACCCCTTGGACCTGTTGCTTAAGTGTCTCCTGTTTCGGTCATTTAAACTGAACTTACGGACAACTTTTCCTTTGAAATCAGGCATGGCGGTTTTGTTTAACATTCACAGACTCTGAGAGTGCAAGGAGGGAATTTCCCTCCATGCAAGAGTCCATAAAGTTTTTCAGCGGAGCTCTTTAACCATGCGTACTGTATGATGGGTGACTGTTATTACCTGGAATTAGATAGGTGCTCACGAGTTGCAGGTTTGTAAATCAGAGTAAACAGTGAAGTAAGCCATTAACCTAATTGACCAATTCAGTAAATGGTCAATAAATAATGCGTTACTGCCAATTAGACTGCATCGTGTAGGGTGTTTGTGGCAGAAGCCATCTGTTCAACCCAAAGGTGTCTGACCTTCGTTTTGTAAGGGCTGCAGTTTGAAAACCTCATCGGGTTATTATGAGCCAAACGAAGATGCACACAGCTTTGTTTTATATTTAACTTGCTCTACTGACTCCAGTTAATATTCCTGAAAACTTAATCAGTGAAGTGCAACTGCACGATGTTCCCTTATTGCTAATTATCTTAACCAACACTGTGACCGACATTGTGATGAAATCGTTTGGACATGCTAATGGTCATAAAATGGGCTGAGAATGGTGTGTTTTGGAAACAGGATTCCCTTTGAATCAGCCACCTCAAATTTAGGAATTTATAAAGTTGTGACAACTTTGTCGTGTAAATTACTTTAATGATTTTGCTACTTTTAAAGTTCCACTTCAATGTCACTGAAGTAGCATTATCATGTTTAATGTCCGATACTCTATAACATTATTAGTATTTCATGTGTACTAATAATTTCAATTACGTGCATTATCCATGTATATTGTTCCAATTTCATCTGTGCAATTGAATATTACCACTCAATACCGTCACCCTTGTGAAAAATGTACAATTTTTTTGTTCTTATTTTGTACTTATTATTTTTTGTTCTTTATTCTTATTGCTGCTTTTTTACATTCTGTCTTTTACTGTCCACTCGCTGCTGCAACAACGCCCATTTTGGGACTAATAAAGGGATATCTTATCTTATCTTATCTTATCTTATCTTATCTTATCTTATCTTATCTTATCTTATCTTATCTATGTTTGAAATGATTACTTATGGGTGAAATTTGCTTCAATTGTCCCATATGATCACAAAGACTTCAGGTTGTTGTGACGTGCAAATAGAGTCACAAGTCCTGAGAATCCGTTCCCATGTTTGTGATATTCGAGGAAACAGCTCTAATGACTCTGAGTCTCATCTCTTTGTCTGAGCTCAGCTGGCAAAGTTGCGACAACAGAGACTACAGTTTTGATCCTGAGTGAATCGTTTTAACACCAGACTGGTTGCAGTTTATGGTGAATTATGCGCTTGTTTACAGGCAGTTTTAGATTCACTCCAGTCAACAGTCACAACTGCTTTCACTGTTGATTCGCCGAAGTCACTAAAGAATTACAAATATCCTGCCAATCAAGCAAATTTGCAGCATTTGAAGGAGATTAGAGGAGTTTTGTTGTCGTTGGGCGGTCGAGTTTCCTTGGAGAAGAGTATTTCTTTTAAATGCATTAAATTGGTATACCTTTTATCAAAATACTTTTGACTGCAGAATGTTAAAACATGGTTCCTCTTTCCTGTTAAGCAGTCTGTGAATGAGACGGTCTACATGAGAAAACAAGCGCTGCAGAAGTCATGGCCACCTAACCCCATCACAGTGATTTGAGTTGTTTACAAACTCATAAAACACTGCGGAGTAGCACTCCCAGCATGAACAATTAAGTGATTCGATGGTGTTAAAAGCACCTCCGTGTTGTCAATTTGAATATAAGAAAATGTGCGATGATGCATCACAAAAGCGAGTAACCGGCTGCGCGGGCTGGAGGAAATGAAGGGGAACAGGGGAGCATTGGGAGGTCACACTTTCTGAGGAGATAAATAAAGTGAGAAAAACTCACATGCGCCGGCAGAACAAACAGATGGAGCCGTAAATTTGGCTAGATTAATTAAAAGCTGCTCAGCCTCCTTGCAGATATGAGTTTGGGAGAGGCGCAGGTCAGGAGTGATGTCTTCACTCTAACATGCTCTCAACTTGGTATTCAAACCCTTATATTTTTAAAAAAAAAGCAAATTCCTTTGTTTTTTTTTGGGGGGGGGGGTTAATATGATATTGCTTTTGCAGCTTTTATACTAAAACCACAACTCAAACTTTCCCATCATCCCTCCTTTGTCCAAGCACTCAACCTTTATGTGCACTCTCTACAACTCCTGATCATGCTTAATATCTAGAGTGGAGATACATTATTTTTATTGTAACTTAAGGCAATCAAAGAGAGAAACAACAAACATGCTTTTTCATGTTAATAGTCATCTCCATCGCAAAAGCTCTTAGGCTTGAAAATGCACAGAGCTCGCAGTAATACGTTTGAATTACCTGTGATTGGTTGCATGGTTAATGGAGAGAGACAACACCTTGCCAGGTAAAATCATGCAACCCCGAAAGAGATTTTCCACTCACGCCGCCCAGGGGTCAGCTGTCCGGTCTTTTGACAACAGCATTTGATCAAAAGAGAAAAACACAGGTAAAAGATTGTAATGTACAGGCTGCAGGGCGTACGGGAGTAATGTGTGATCTGATGTGAGCAGACAAGACGTCATACACTGCGCATGTTCCATCAAATAATCCCTTGCGCTCCACATGTGGACGTAGAAGTGTATTATGCTAATTTCTGAAAGTCTGCGCAATGGTTACTTTGAAATTAAGACAAGTGGATGGACGCGGGAGTCAGGGTCGGCGCTGGACTTGTTCTGTGTGCATAAAATTCATGCATCAAGAGGGATGAGAGACGAGGTTTTTTCAAAGGCGATGCGAGCAGTGCTAAGTGGCCTAATGAGGAGCTCTGCACATTCTTCCGCAGAACCACTTTATTTTCAGTCCCGTCAGTACATTTTATATGATCAGCCCCCCCCACCCCACCCCGGAAACACCTGATGTTCTCTGGCTTTAAAGCGCAGAACTTACATTTCAAGATATGGACGATGATGGAGTCACCGAGACACTTTGGAGAGGCTGCGGCGGCCCTTGTCGAAGTGCACTCATCTTTTATAACCTTATTACCCCACTGCCTGTCACTCTTTGACTCTCCTATACATATGTGGCGCTGAGCAATTATTGGAAGAGAGTTGTGGAAAAATAGAGGAGAATAATAGGAAAGATAAAAGGCAAAACAGAACTGCTTTCACTTTAATGCCATGTTGGAAAATTGAAGCGTGTCAGAACCTTCAGGGCCGACGTTTCTTTCCATCAGACCTCATTCAGAGCACAAGGTTGCTATACCTTTCATTTGGCTAAAGCAATGTGACATGCGGGATCACGGGCAGAGAGGTTCTTTATCATGAACATAAGTCATGGTTAATGCACGGTGTTAACCCTCTGCGATACGATTTAGCCGAAAGAATCATAAAAAAATACTAAAATGGTGAATTACAGGAGCTCTGGCCCCTAAAAAACCTGAGAGTAAGAGACGTTTGGAAGTCGCCGGTTGATGCCTCAAATTGCAGTCACTCAAAACAAGCACTTAATTGCGTCTCTGACACATATGGCATCTCAAATACTATTGATTGCCGTTCGGAATTGCAGAAAGAACCTTGATTTTCGACATGGCAGACCTCTCCAGAGTGCCAGAAATTACTGAGGGGGGGTGGGGGGTGGCGGGGTGCTCTCTGAGACTCCTGATCGACCCCCCCCCAAAAAAACCATCTGTTTTCTTGCGACAGATAGTTCAACCTGCTCAAATTGAGCACGGATACACTGACACACTCGCCCACCCACACACACACACTCACACACTCACACCTATCACTGCTGTGTTCGTAACAGCTAAGGGGAGTTAATTGGATTTTTTTTTTGTGGCATGTTAAAAATGAAAATCTGCAAAAATCCATTTTACTTTTACATATTTTTTTGTTGCCAAGCATTCATTGGTTTGGTGTGTTTTTGAGCAGCGTATCGGTGTGTTTACCTGCCAGGACACTGCTGAAAATGAGCTTTTCACTAAACTCATTTTTCTGTTTTTACATTTTTTAATTTTTTTATGTTTACATGGTTTGGTGATGAGGTAAAACATAATGAATAAATCTTCTGGCAATCAACCAGTGTGGGATGTTGTAACTTTTTTGTTGTTGACACTTGAGTTTCTGGATTTTCTGTAGGCGTCACTTTATTTTTTCTTCTTCTTCTTCTTCTTTTCAGCCATGTTGGCTACTGAAGGCACTTCTGCAGGCCAAGGTCTGTGCAACAGTAAGCACACATGCATTCATGACGGGGCTGCGCGGTGAATCAACACTGTGTTACAGTATCAAACAATCAGACATTATAGTTTGTCATAAACTTGAAATCTGTGGTTCAACGAGTTCTGGAACATTGTCCTCTGTGACTTAAGCTGTGCCTCTTCACATCTCTAGTGTGCATTTTGAAGGTTTCCAGTTTACTGCCCTGTTTTATTTATTTGACTGTGATCTCTGCATTTTCAGCTATTGAGTCTTTTTTTTTTTTTTTCTCAGCTTGTGAATGAGAAAAGCTCAGAACGAGGTCGGACATGGCCTCGTGACCGCACGGCCTTCAGTACACACTTTAAAAGGCTTTGTTTGGTCTTGTGAGGCAGAAGCGAATCACACATATTTCATCCTCACCATTCCTGGTGCATGTAGTGAAGTTTGTGCTTGTTGACATTGTATAGTCAGAGACCATCTCACCTGATGACATCTGTGTATGTTATGAGGGTTTTTGCATTTGCATAAGAGCAAACTCAATGAAAATTTCCACAGAAGTAACCTTTGAGTGGGCCCACAAACGCCTCACAACACAGGACTTCATATGCAGAACAGCAAAGAAAACACTTAAGCAATTAAAGCATCGAGAGATTACAGTTCAAAGTCAGTTTGAATATATTACAAGGAATATATTATTATTATTATTATTCCCAAAGGTCTGAACACTGGTTGTTTATCGCTTGACGAACAGGTTGAAAAAGTTCTTGCTGATGTCTTTTGCAGGAGGTGAGATAAAGTCAGTCATATAATAAATAAGGAGAATCAAAACGGGGACATTTATATTTACCATTAGCGGACGAGGGTCAGCTGCTCATCAAAGAACTCGCTGGCTTTTGCAGGCATTGAACCTGTGACCTCAGCATTTCAGGGATGTCCCCCCCCCTCTGATTTCAGAGGAAACCCCTTGTCTCCTGAAACCACTTCGGCTCAGCGGTGTAAGACAAGACCAATTAAAACTTGTCACTTTTCCCACTCTCCCTGTTTTCCCTCCCCCCGCTGTGCGACTGGTGGAGTCACTAATTTAAATCAAATCTGAAAGTCGCACGGGGAGAGCGGGAGATAATGACAATATGTTTGCAGTGGGAAGCGTACGAATCTGTGTACTAACATGATTATTTGCGTGCTTTTCGTTTAGGTGGAGGTTGCCTGCTGTTCTGGCCCAGATGTCCGTCATTAGCTGCCAAAGTCTTTGAAAACACTGTAACAGATCTCCTCTCGATTCGGAAAAAAAAGCACAAGAAGACACGTTGCTTATATCTGATATACAAAGACAAATCACAGCGCCAAACGTATGTAACTGGAACAAACTCTGTCTTTTTTGATTTGTCCAACACTTCAGGTTTATGCCGCGCCAAATTCACTCATGTTGCTTGAAGATCTGGTGGGGAATGGAGATAAGATGTATTTAAGGGTTTTTAAAAAGGTGTGTATTTTTCACAAACCTTATCAGTTTACTTTCTTTTGACAAGCGGCTGTGTTTCTGAGACTGATAAGTTTTACTGTGTCACTTTAAACCTTCCGTTATTTGTAGATTTCCATTAAACCAAATGTGTAAATGAAGACAAGAGAACAAGAAATATCAGTAAGATGATTTTAACTTAAGTGTATCCTGTAAGAACAAAGAACAAGGTAACCTTCAAAAATGGTTAAGCTTTGATTCATAGTGGGGATATTTTTTAAAAATACTTGAAAGGAAAGCTTATAACAGAAAAGCTTTAAGGCCAAAATGCACGTATGAGGATTAGTGGATAATCTAATGAATCTTGAAATGATGTAAAACACGTCCAAGGAAAGACAGAAGGTTTCAATCTTTTTATAGAAACAATAAGCGGATCACCAGGAATCACCAGTATTCTGGATCCTGCACATCCAAGTTTCAGGTCCACAGTGAAATCACAAATCAGCAAGCACTATTGTGTATAAAAAGCAGTCCCTCCAGGAATTCGCGATGTTGCGATCGCAACAATTAACGAAAATTCAACCAATCTCCATGAATTCTGCGCGACCTCGCAATTTTGTCCAATCACCGCCACTTTTCCGCAATTTTGGC
>JAPZDY010000013.1:2676966-2687552 GCA_029783645.1 Ctenochaetus hawaiiensis | reverse complement strand
AAAAAAAATGCAACTTTTTAGCAATTTTCACCGTCTCCCGCAATTTCATCGCAACAAATACGCTTAAAACATCGCAACTTACATCACAATTTTTTAGAAAAGCTGCCACGAATTCAGGCATTTTAGGCCTCAACAATCTTGAAAAATGCCTGTGAAATCCTGGAGGGACTGATTTATATGTTTTTGTTGCTTTGTATCTTTTGAATTTACAGCTGGGCTCAAAATAATTTGTTTTATTAAAACTAATTATGCAATTAAGTAGTAACTGAAGTTGTCCAATACATATAGTGGAGTGAAAATACCTAATTTGTTGTGAAGATGCAGCAGAGTAGAATAGGATCTAAAAATGGTAATACTCAAGTACGTCAATACTGAAGTAAATTAAAGCACACAAGTAAAGATAATCAAGTTACTTTCCAACATTTAAAAAGGGTAAATACATAAATCTCACAGATAACAGTTTTTTTCAACCAGATCTGCAGACAGAAAAGAGCAGGCAAATAGAGATGTGTGTGTATGTGTGTGTGTGTGTGTGAGCAGGATGTGGGAGTTGTTTGGTCTCAGATCTGCATGGCACCAGTCTGTACACACCGACACGGGTGTTACGGTAAATGTGTGCCAGGAATATAGCGAACACCTTGGAAAGTGAAGCTGGACGGCTGACGAACGGCGGCGTCAGTCTTTTGGTATTTGAACAAACTGATAAACTCGGTCCCTCCTCCGCCGGGCATCCTGCTTTTTTTGCAACCTCTTTATTCGGAAACCATGAAGGAGGAAACAACGAGCTGTGTTTGTGAATTCCTACGGAGGAGAGGCTCAAGGAGGAGCACTGAATTATGGGAAGCCCGATGCACAATGAAAGAAATATTTCTCAAACTTCCTGCAGAGCAGCTGAGCTCTCCGGGCCCAAGTGAACGAAATTTGATTCCTGTTTAATTTCACTATTTTCCTTTTTCCTTGCACCTGATTTCTGGACAATGACGAGGGGCCTTGCAACTGTCTGCTGCAGCTGGAGGACTCTCTCCATTTTGACTGATAATAAATCATCTGCCATTCAGTTGCGAGGCATTACCCAGATTGTATATTGTTGTAATCTCGTCCACGTTGGGGAGGGCATTGTGCTCGCACCAAACAAATCCGCGCACACGTGCAGCTTAATTACAAGTATATGGCAATGGTTCTTTTTAATTAAATTGTTTGTCGTGATTTGGCTTGTGCAACCCACGTGCACATGGCCTCCATATGGAGAAGTTTCCACACGCCTCTCTGTGGTGCACCACTCAGTTCAGTGGATTGCAAAAAGACTTTCATCATCTCTGCTGTAATTGACAAGCTTGTTTTAACTGCATCTGCATGCAGCCACGGGAATGCTATTTGACATCTGTTGCGGAAGCCATTGGTGTTGCATTACTTATGGAGGTGGTAATAGATTTTTTTTTTCTATTGCAGTACAGTAATTCAGCCATACCGTTTTTTTCCCTGCTTTTTTTTTTCATCCCTCCCCGCCTCCTCCCTCCCTCTCCTGTCTCACTCCTCCCGCCCACACTATATTCTGCTACTTTGATAAAACAGTGAAATTAGAGGTCATTTTGGTGAGCTCCAAAAATAGAAGGCAATCCAAGTTTTTCCAGCCACTGGGTCTCTGTGGAGTCTGGTAAAATCAGAAATGTTAGAACGAAATACTGAAACAATGTTAAGAGAGAACCCTCGGCTCCCTGCCAGCAACATAAAATGTTCACCTCAGAGAGACGAACCCCTTTGAAAAAAAACCCTGTTTCATTAGATCCACGTGGTCGCACAAACATGCCGCATTCTGCTCAGAAAAGACAAGTTTTTAATAATTCAGCTGTTAGTACGAATGAAGAAAACATCTATCTGTCTGTCTGTTGTCTGTCTGTCCGTCCATGTGTCAAAGCTTGCGGCTGTGGAGGACAGAGGTGAAGGGGGCAGCAGTAATTTCCTCCTCCTCCTCCTCGGTGAGATGGTGGACGGAGGCTCTGATGGGGTTGTAATGGAAGCCGAGTGTCACAACAACACTGGCAGGGCAGGAATGCGAGGAGATGGTGGTGAAGCACGAGAGAGACTGAGGCCAAAAGGGCTGAGCTGCGAGGATGATAGAAGGGAGTTTTCATGAGCTGTTTGGGATGAAAAGGGAGAGAAATGTCATCTGCCGTTCAGGTGTTTTTCCACTGAACTGCTTTTACAATATCAGTTATCTCTGCAATGCTGCCAGTGTTGAGAGTAATCCTGCATCTGTTTCGATGCTATATTTCGGCTATTAGTGAATGATTAGCCGTGAAAATAATGAGCACAACAAGTGTTAATTTAAACTGGGATTAGGATTGTTAAGAGTGCATCTCAGTCATGTATTTGTTGCTTCATGTTGGATGATTTTGCTGTTATTATTCCAGAGTACAGTATGTGAGGGAAAAGTGTGGTAGTCTGCAGGCTTCTGCTGTTATTTTTAACATGCGCTGTGTTGCTTCTGCACTTTGCTCGGCTCACCTGTCAGTTACGAAATGAACCGCCAGAACTGTGAGACTCTCTCGCTTTGGATTTTTTTTTTTTTTAGCTGCAAAACTGTTTGCGATTAGTACTCATTAATTTGTTAGTCCATCCCCAACGCCCTGTTCTAATTCATTTCAAAGTGCTGTTGCTGCTTAAATAAACAACAACTGCAAAACTTTCACAAATTGTGAGAAAAATTACTAAAGATAAAAAAACCAGCTCACATCCACTGCAAGATTTAAAAAAAATACTACCACAGCAATTATGCATGTTGAGGGAAAGGCTTTAGAAGGTTAATGTAGTCTTTATAAATTTAAGCATCTGTGAGTAGAAAATGTTTGAGATTTTAAGCCTCCAGACCTCTGAAACAAATCTCAAGTTACATTTTTGGTGATTTAAAAAAGCTCTGATTTTGTGGAAATTAAAAATCTTGTATGTAGGATTCAGCAACATCTAGAGGCAGGATTGGGAACTGCAGCCAAATGAATATTTTTAATCCCTGAAAGCTGTCTAGATTCACATAATTATATAAGTTAAGGACCCATCTGAAGGACAAAAGTATTTTTTTGCCAAAATGGGCGTTGTCACTACATTGCACACATCACACATACACAGATTGGCTTTTAAAAAAGCCAGCATTGCTTATTTTTCTGAGACAGAGTGGCATCCTGGCCTCCGGTGCCAACACTGAATGTCTCACCCTTAGGTTTCGCCTCGCTTCCTAAAGGTCACCACTGTCTGCACTGGCACTAATGGTTGGCAGCGGATGTAAATGTGCTGCAGAATCGCCCACTAAGAGCTTAATACTTGGGAGGACAGGGCTGGATTTATCAGGGAGCAGAAGTGAGAAGAAAAATAGATATTTATTTGCAGGGAAAGAAGACGGCATGAAGACTTGTCGCAGGAAACCACAATCTGATACTGTAGAAGAGAGAGCGACAGGAGACAAAAGAGGAGGAGTGGTTCGACTGTACACTTCAAACAACTGGAGTGTGTGGAATCAGATGGTAAGATGTTGCCTTTTTTTTTTCAGACCCGATCCGAGTGACAGACTGTGAGCAACACAGAATGACTGTGAAGAGTCCTGAAAAGCCTGAGAAATGGCAGAGGAAGGGAGAAGGACGGGACTGAGAGGCTTGTTGAGAAGAGCAAAGAGCAGAAGGCAACGTTTTTGAGACACTGACACCGGCACTCTGAAGCACCGAGACCGAATCAAAAAACCTGGTGCAGAGTCGAAGAGAAATAGAAACACGAGGGTTAAAGATCAGGCAGCTCTGGTGGTATTCATGCAAATGAAAAACCGCAGCAGGCTTGTTAAATTTTCAAGGCCTTGTTTTGTCCCACGTTCTCAAACGTCTCAGTCAATCAGAGGCCAGAGAGAAACGTCACGCTTGCATGGGATCGAATTCAAACTCTCACACGGTCTGTGCCAAGACGTGTTTTTATATGTAGCGGGAGAGTCTTCGGTAAACACGGCGGGGATGTGCGGACACCGCTGTGGGTTTATCATCATCTTTAAATCAATATTTTGTGTCGCCACGAGCAGGAAAAAGGCATATTTATATTGTGCGCCCATTAGACATTCAAGGGGAATAATGCTGAATGAATACTATGTTGACGGGCAGAATGTGAAGTGGGAAAGATCCACTTAAGTGCTGTGTTTTAGGCAGGATAATGCGAATCGAGTGACATGACGCCACTTTCCTGCCACTTGTCTTGCGATTCATTGCCAGACCAAACCAATGTTTACCTGTCATTTCCTCTATTACTCTGCCTGCCAACGGAGTCCCCGCATTGTTAAAATATATTCTAATCTTCCTGCGTTGTGGCTCATTTATCGGCGAGGTGAATGTTCCCAAGCGGGGATGACAGCGCCAGCGTCGGTGCTCAGCACTGACCCTGCTCCAATTTCCTCCTCATCTCATTTCTACGCCGCTGCACTCATCCAGAGAGAGAAAAGAAGAGGAGGAGGAGGAGGAGGAGAAGAAGAAGAAGAGGGGAGTGTTCCTCCAAATGGAAATGGCCACTTTGAAAGAGGCTCTGGAAAATGGGCCGCCCCCCAGTGTAGTTTCATTGGAGACCGGGGGAGGGGGGGGCATCAAAAGAGCTCTGCGCTGCTACAGCAAAGGATACTAATGATCCCATGACGCTTTGAAAGGGGTGCTGGAGCGTTAACCTCACTCTAGACGACCCATCCTATGTAGGTCAGAATGAATAGGTTCTGCATCAACACCCCTCCACCTGAAAATGACAGATTCTGTCCTCCTTTTTCCCCCCCGCTATAACACAAAATGACAAATAGGCCCTTTTGTGACACATCTCCCGGTTTCACTGCAGTTGATGCCCACATTTGCAGAGCTTTTCCATACTGAAGTGTTTTTTGTTCTTCAGATGAGTAAAGATGTATTCAGATCAGCTGAGGCAATTGTGCTTTGTCTTTCAATACAATTTAGGTTGTCGAAGGATTTTCTAGGAGGGACGACATCACAGTGATGATTAACTCTCATCCTTTCAAGTGAATTCTTCTCCTAAGAGCTGTTTTAAGGACTTAAAGCGTCTGGATAAGAGGCAGTGCAAAATACCCAAATTTATCAACGAGTCCTCAGATTAAAAGACTAAATATTAACCAGACAAAACCTCAGTTAATATATGTCATTAATATTTTCTCATGTAGTTTGTTTGCATCGGTTTGCAACGTATCATGTCTCATAAAAGTATGTCAACACACAGCTAATATGAATTAGCGACAATGATTTGAATGAAATATTTTTATTGAATAAAAGACTTCTATTAAAAAACTGAAGTTAAAAATAGTATCAGAAACTCAGCTCAGCATGAAGCAATAAAATCCATCAGTACAACAATCCAATAACCTATAGAGAGGCAGGATTTATCGCATAACTGATGGATGATGCTACATTAATTTTAGCTAGCTGTATCTTATATAATGACACCTTAGTGCAACATATTGATTAGCACAGATCCAAAGCTGGAGAAGCTAACATGAGTCAGCAAGATTACAACAAACATCATTTTCCAGCTTCTTTAATTCTTACCAATGCTAAAAAAACACACACACACTGATGTCAAATCAGCTCTGACCTGTTTTGACTTTGGCCTTTTTCTGTTTCTCTCTTTCTTTTCTTTCTTTTCTTGCTTTGATTAGCGGTGCAAGCTGTTGTAAGCTAAAGGTGGAACTGGTCATTTTGGCTGCACTCACTCTGCTATTCTTGTGCAACCAGCTCGCTAAAGCCTCAGCAATATATATATATATAATCTGCACAACCCTGTGGACGACCACAGTCATGTGCAATGAATGCACAGGCAGAGTGTGTGTGGGCAGACAGGCAGGTAGGTCATCCGAATATTTTATTCAGGCCAAATTAAATGTTTAATGGACTTATTACAGGCCTGTAAAAGCCTGTCAGAGAATCTGAGTTATTGACTACTGTCGAGATGCAACACAATTTTCCACAAATGTAAAAAAATAGCTTCTAAAATACATCACCTACTCTATGTTTTCATTTAATTTAAGCCATGCAAGATGTATTCAATGTTTTTTGTGCATTTTTTTTACCAAAACAACAATCCTCCTACAGCCCTCCGTCAGTGTTTTAGTAAATATTGACTTGGGACAGAGGAAATTAATCCTCGTGCAACTGCCAATAGCTAATCCAGTTTAATACTCAACATATTGGCAAATTAGTGGCAAAACAAAGAAAATATATGTTCATATTTTACGGACACGGTTGCTTTAACAGAAGGACAAAACAGGCCTCTATATATTCAATATTCAACAAACCCCCCCCTCCTTTTCAAGAGCGAATGTACCTGTCTAGTACTTCTGGTAAAACAATGACAGATTGAGATTACAGTTAAAGGAAAATGACTTGCTGAGATAACTGTTTTTTTTTTTCATTTTTCATATAAGATGTTCTGTTCATTAGACATACATCTTAAGACCTTGTTTCTGCGATAACAAGATGTGAACAACATCACATTTTGGAAGCACGAGTGTGATATTGATTCAGTCACACGTGTTCCCCAAGACATTTGTGAGGAATTAATGAGATGATTGGATTACGATGCAGTGTAAACTCCCTCTTTCAGTACCCTTATGAGGTAATAATGACACAATTTATTCATACAGACACATTGCCAGATTAATTTTCCACCAATTTTGAACAATTATCATTATTAGGGGGGATTTTTATTCAAGATAAATGAGGTGAAGAAAAGTTTTGTTGGCCTCAGTGCTGATGAATACACAGACACAGCTTCCTTATTAAGCACCACTTCTAATTCGAAAGCGCTCTCATTCATCATTCATAAACATTTGTTTTGTGCAGTTATTTTATTTGTTTTCTCGAGCCTCGCTGTCTCACACCCGAGGCTTGTTTTCACACAGCAAAATATGTCCATTGTAAGATTGGAGTGCTGGTTCCCTCCCTTAGGACTCTTAAAGGGTGTTTAAAATGCATTCAAAAGATACGTGCTCGCGCTAATGCCCTTGGATGTGCTACGCGGTGGAAAAAAAAAAAGGATCAGACTCATCTCTCTTTATACTGCATGCACATTTACATAACACTGACATGGTCACACATATGACGGCGTGCAACAGCCGCACAATCTAATTTGTGAGAGAAGCATTCCATCCATGCTGATGTTTTCCATTAAGCGCGGCTTCTGCAGCTTTATTGGTTGTCATGCCAACTCTTGTGCTAACCAGGAAGCTAATTAGCAATGTGTCTTGTTTTTCCCCTCGCTGTTATCCTCATGTTTTTATGCATTGGTACACTGCCAGTCAAAAGTTTTCCAGCACCCTATATTTCAGAATTTTTTGGGGGGAGAGATCTCGTAGTAGGAAGCGATTGTAAATGCCATAAATTAGAACATATGCACATAAGCAAAAAGAATGAAAAAAGGTTTTTTATAGGAAATGAGGTGGGGTTTAGATGAAACTGCCTAATGAACTCAAAATGTCAAGCGTGGATTCATCAGTCCACAATGCATTTTTTCCACCCTGCGGCAGTCCACTGTTTACATCTCTTAGCCCGTGCAAGCCTCTTAACCCTGTTCTGACGGCTTAATAAAGGTTTCCGAGCCACAACGCGACCCATCAGCCCTGCTTCTTAAATCTTCCCTGCACAGTTGTTGACTCTCATTCAGCTGCGCCTTGATGTCAGCTCCAGCCAGCCTTGTGTTGTGCCGGCGAGAGCAACTTATGAACTTGTTGTTTGATTTTGCTGTCGATCTAGGTCTGCATGGCCTTTTTTGATCACAGCGCTTCTAGTTTCTCGACGCCTTTTTGATGCGAAAAACCAAAAGATACTTTTAGATTTTTTTTTTCTTTGGCTATTTCTCTTCTAGACAGTCTTTCATTCCCCAGAGTAATAACAGCTTTGCCTTTGCTGTTGTGAGCTGTCATTTTGCTGCCATGATGACTGCTGAGTGCCTCAGAGTGTTTTGCTGACGATGTCAATCGTTGTATTTAAGAACCTACTAATTGGCAACCTCTTAGATCCTAATGGATCCCTAAAAGTCGCATTTCTGAATACAGCTTCACTTCTTTCTTTTTTATATATATATATTTTGAAATGTTGTGTTGTTTGCAACAGGTGCATTTCTTAAGATTCAACTAAAAACTGCAAAACATGGGTGTTTAAATAAGAATTCTTTTGCATGTGCATCTTTTCTTTATGCAATATCTGCCTTATGTTTGTGGACAAGAAAGAAGATATAAGAAATGATTTGAACTTCCATGTATGTTGAACACAAATAATTCTGTATAGAGCTTTACAGTATCAGGTGCATCTTTGCCTCTGCTGTGTGCAGCCCAGTAGCTATATCTGTGATTGTATCTCCACGCTGTATGTAGGCATTCCTGTATGCTGAGTGCACCGTGTGGAGGAGCAGTCCTGTGATGCACCAGACTACACACTGAAGAGATCTCTGCATTCCAACTCCTCTTTCTCCTGCAGCTGCAAGACATTTCCTACCCCGTGCAGATTATTCCCAGCCAGGCCTATAGCTTTCATCTAAATGTCAGTGGCAAAGGCGTGTCAGAGAGATAAAAGCTCAGATAGAAGACCGGCGTCAAGGCGTATTCAACAATGCGGGGGTAGAGGTGGAGAGAGAGGGGTTGTATGTGTGTCAGTAAAGGTGTTGACGATTGCTGAACACTGAGTGCTGTAGTCTTTCTGTGCAGGAATGCCGTGCCTTTTTCAGCCCCGGATACACAGTTCATCTCTCCTGCTCTGGGTCTGAGATGAACCGGGGAGGTTTTAAGAAGACTGGCACAGTAAATGACGCCCGTATCCATACCATTTCCTTAAGCGTCTTTTATTTACTGAAGGGGAAAAAAATTCATGAAGCAAATTAATTTCTGGATGCCTCACTCTCATCCTTCAAGCTTTTTGAGGGCGACGCTGCAGCTTGTGAAGAAGAAAAAGTGGCAGTATCTAGGCCACTGCCCCGCGATATCAGAATGCATAAAGAAAATAAGATTAAACCAACTTGCTTTGTGAAGTGAAAACGTCTGATTTGTGTTTTTCGTCTCCAGTGTTTACCCTCGCTCAGTCAAAACGAAGCCACGGGGCTGTGTCTTGTGCCATCAGCGCAGAAGCCGGCGACTTCCCTCAAGTCTTCCTGTCCCGTTTGACCCGGACAGTCCTTTAACCAATGATGCACATGATGCGATCCTCGGCGGGGGCGGCCACCCTGGCGAGATTCCCTTTCAGCCTGAACTCTAAGATGAGGGCGCAACCTCGCTCTCTAAGGAGGTCACGGCCACAGATGGGGCCTGACCGCCCGCGTTGGCCCCTGTGTTTGATCTCGGAGCAGTCGCGGCAAAGGCAGGGCCGCGTCTGGATCAGCCTCTTTAAAAAAAAAAAAAAAAAAACGTCTCTGTGTTTATGTTAACTCACAATGATTGGTTTCACCGAGCGCCAAGGATAATTACCAAGGGTTTTCCTTTATTGAATGGTAATTACAAAAGACAAATAGACTCCAAGCAACTGACTTCCTGAGTAAAACAGCTCTCTCCCAGTGCAGCAGTGGGTGGTGATGCCGCCAAGAGTGGGCGAGTTTATTAGTGTTTCTATCCTCTCAAAAACACTGAAATAAATAGCCAAAAGGTGGCTGATTAAAAAATGAATGACTGAGGCAATAATTACAGTTTACAGTGTTACTTGACCGGCTTTCTTTATTTTTTCTGAACGCGATTGCTTACAGCTTAAGCGAGGGTAATAAATCAAAAAAACCTGCAGTGTGCACGCCTGCCGCTGCACTCTGCAGACAATAGTGCAAGAGGATCTACTCCGGCACAGTTGATTTCAAACTTTCTTTCCACTGACCTTCAGATTAATATCGTAATGACCTTTGACAGTCTGCCATTTCCGAGCCCGGCCCAGTTGCAACATATACGGCCAGATATGGAGATAGAAGATCATCACTGTAATTGACTTCTGTCCAGGTCTTGACTGAAGGTCAAGCAGGCAGCCCAGACAGATGAGTAATTAAAATCTCTTCTGCTCTTTAAGACACTCACTGAGTCCACCCTTCATTTGGTACATCATTAGTCATGCTACAACTGACTCGAGCTTTATATCACGAAACTTCCTGGCACACATTTGCATTCACACACAATGTATAATCATTAGCAATATCCTAAGTAATTGAAGGTGGCACTTGGGAAATGGTTACCTGACACTGACAAGTGGAGATTGGAGGGCGCTGTCAGTGAGGTGCCAAGCTTGTTACCTTCTATGCTTCATCAGTCACAATCTGTCAAAGTGCGACGAGTTGGAAGTTAAAATGTTCACCTCAACTTGGACTGAACTCTTGTTCCTCCACTTTGGAAGGGATTAAAGTAAAATTCATAATGCATAAATATCTCATCTTCAGTCAAACAATGCACCTCTGATGAGTGTGTGCAAATTCGGGTCTGACAGTTGAGCCTGTAGTTTACTGCAGGTGAGCACACGCTCGTCGATTCGGTTTAATTCTTTCATCGTTTTTCGAATGTTTCTCTAGAGCCGTTTTTACTCTGCGAGGCTGCAAACAGCTCCAATCAACAC
>JAPZDY010000013.1:2622239-2658665 GCA_029783645.1 Ctenochaetus hawaiiensis | reverse complement strand
CCCACCTGAGTTGACTCTAGTTCCCTAAAAACAACGTGTCCTCCAGCGTTATTGACTACAAGATGATATCAGTGATGTGGCTGTGAATATTTAATGGCCTCGCTGAATAATGCAGGCAGGGCTATAAAAGAATTAACGTGGCTTCTTCACACACACACACACACACAAAAAAAAGTGTCAGGTATGCTGTGGACGGAGGAAGTGGGAGAGGTGCACCGGGTGTTACGGGGCTGTGCAATCCTCACAACTGAATTTAGTGCTTTGGAAAAGTTTTAGTGTC
Source organism: Ctenochaetus hawaiiensis (assembly GCA_029783645.1). Classification (NCBI taxonomy): domain Eukaryota; kingdom Metazoa; phylum Chordata; class Actinopteri; order Acanthuriformes; family Acanthuridae; genus Ctenochaetus; species Ctenochaetus hawaiiensis. Next base: position 2,658,385 of record JAPZDY010000013.1, on the reverse strand, counting down.
CTTCCTGTTGCCTGCAGATTGCTCCATGTTAGTTATTGCGCTGGCTCAATGTAAGCCTGAGGTAATATGCCTGAAGGCGGCCAAGAAGTTGTTTTGGGGGGGGGGGGAGTTGTCAAACTACCCGAGGAATATTCTGCAGTAATCACTCCTCTGCACTCACACTTTTAAATTACAAACACAGACGTGTGTGTGTGTGTGTGCTCTTTATCAGGGGAGATTGGGAAATGATGTAGACTCTGGAGAAGAAGCTTAACATTTGTAACTTCACTTCTGTTTTTTTTATTGTTGTTTTTATTTCTTCATCTATATATTTTTTTGAATTGTATTAATTCCCTGCTTGATTTTTCCGAGGCAAAGAGCAGCTCGGTGTGCAGAGATTGTCTGAACCAGAACAGGTTTTGTGGTCCAGGTTTTTCATGCGCTGGTTTTGAAGTTCAGAGATGAAAGGGACAGAGTGGAATCTGTGGCTGATCAAAGTCGAACAGAAAACACGGCAGGTACTGAATATTTAACGGCTCTGCAAATAGAGTTCCTGCGTGTGTGTGTGTGTGTCAGGAACATACTCCACGCAGTGTGTGTGTGTTTGTGTGTGTGTGTTTATGGTCCGAGCTTGGGCACGTGTTGTGTATGAAGACATTCAAAGTGATATTGTGGAGCTGATCTGACAGGCAGGGGAGTCGCCACACCGGAGTCATCTGCCTTTCTTAAACCGGAGCTCAGATCACAATAGACAGTCGCTCACATTTCATCTTCCTCTTCTCTCTCATATATCTTCACCTTGTGGGTCATGTGCAGCAGCTTAGAGGAAGTTCCCCCCCACCAAAAAAAAAGAAAAAAGCCTGAGTCCCAGTCTGCCGGCTCCCGTCCTGGCTGTCCCTGTGAGGGCTGACGTCACAGGATGGTGGGTTTACCCGACGGCCAGACGACGATGACCGATGACCCGAGTTGATTACATTATTCGTGCTCCAGATGGGCAGCATCATTTTGATGTGTCCTGCTCATGTTATTGAACGTTTCTCGTCCTCTCTCCAGCAGCATCTGGAGCTAATAAAATCACGTCCCAGTGGCCGCCGTGTGTGCCGACTCCGATCCCCCGATGGGAATGTCTGCGGCCTTCTTTCCTCTCTTATGTGTGTGTGTGTGTGTGTTTGGAGACTTGTGGACATTTGTTAGGCCTGCATGCACAGCGAGAGAGGCTTTAATGTGTGTGTGTGTGTGTGCTTCGTTTACGAATGTTTGAAGCCAGTGGCGGAGAGCACCCCATGGGCATTGTAGTTCAGTAGATGCACCTTGATTGTTTGAGTGCATTAGTCACGGTCTGCGTGATGTGATAATAAATCATGACGTTGTTTGTACTGCATGTGCTCCGGGATTCCTCCGTAGATGTTCTTGTGCCAAATATTTATCTGGAGTTGCTACTTTCAGTGCCAGCCAACTGGGATTCTCTCTGTTTTTCTTTTTCTTTTCTTGTTGTTTTTTTTTCTATGCCTTTTTATTTTATTTTCTGTCTCCAGAACAATGCCCCCTGCTGTACAGAACAGACTTGTTTGGCCACATCATGGAGAACAGCAGATTTGACTTTCTTCCCCGCTACCATGACATTGTCTTTTATGTCTCGAGGCTTCTTGTGACTATTAGAGCAAATTTCCTGCAGGCACAATGGCAACTTAATAACTGCTCCTTCCTGGTGAGACAGATTCCCTTCAGAGACGCCTATTTACGGAACATTCGGAGCTGTAATTGCACGGAAACCAAACTAAGGAGAGATGTAAGAGAAAAAGAGAAAATGTGAAATCTTTTCTTAGTTTTAATCTACTATTGGCAGAGACCGGTGTCAACCCACCACCCGCCTTTTCTGAAGGTCAACCCAAGTCCCAGATTGAATTTGCTATGACTTAAATAAAAAAAAAAAAAAAAAGAGGTTTCGAATTAGACGGGATACGGTTAAGCCACGGTGAGGCTTCTCCTCGACAGGTTTCAGCAAAAGGGATTTGAGAAGCTGGACGGTGGCCAGAGGAGCAGAATGTAACTGTGGAGTCTGCGCCGAAATCCGCAGAAAAAGGCCCGTTTTTGCTCCCTTTGTGCCGGGAAGATAAATACACATGGATCAGACAATTTACACCTCACTTAACAATGGGTAATTATCTCTCCCTGTTTTGTGCCGGCGAACACCAATTACACAGAAATATACACATAAATCTATTTTGGACAGAGATATGGTTTGTGTGCGGTGTGTATGGATGAAGCTGATAGTATACAGTGCATGGCTTAAGAGCCGGTGATAAGAGGGGAGTCCAGCTTTTATACAGTAAGGCACAGTAGGACCAATGTGACTATGAAATCACTTAGATTCATGTCTTTGGGGTGGGAGGCAGAGTAAATTTGCTGCCAATGTTGAATAATGCAGTCTGCCAACAGCTTTTTGTCTCCCTCTTTCCCCTCAAACTGTGGCTTGGCTCCACAGCTTTTCTAATTATGAAGTGGCTGAGAGATAGCTTCACAACTCTGATACTGTGGTGGTGCTGGTGGAGTTGGTGGTGGTGGTGGTGAGCGAAAAGCTGGCCGAATAGCAATCTAACTGAATTACCAACAAAGCCTGACAGACTTGCGGAGTTAAGAGAACATATTTTCAAAAGTAGCATCCGCACCTACCCATTCAGTCGTGAAACGTCGACAGGTAGACACAGATGCCTGGACCCACGCTAACACATTTTGAAGTAGGCACACACACAAACAAACACACACTGGGAAAGAAAAAAAAAATGCAAGCAAACAAACACAGTACAAAGAGAGAAGGTGTACAGTTCTCCGCACGCTTCTCAGCACAATTTAACAAGATATATTAGTCACCCAGGAGGCAGCAGAAAGCCAGGCGTCCACAGTGTGCAGCAGTTTGCAGTCTGACAGTGGGAGATAGTGATTTACAACAAAGCCCTGTAGACCATGGCACAATTTCAGAGTTGCCGAAATGACACTGGTAAAGCAGGGGCATGAAAGTATATCCACCAGCCACGTCTCGTTTCTTATACGGTTTGCCCCGGGAAGGGGATGGTGGGGGGGAAGGAAGGGGCAGATGACAAATTCGGTATTGTAGCTACCACACAATGCCGAGTTGAGCCCGGGAGTCGGATTCTGCTTGTGTGTGTTGTATAAAATACGAGCAAAAAAAGTAGATGGAAGCCACTTTTAAGGACGCTGAACGTCCCTTCTTCCTCAAATTTGAGCTGAATTTGATTTTCTTGACCCTGCGAGTGCATTGTGAGGGTTTGGGTTGGATTTGGAATTGAATCTCTGTCTCAGTCTAATAATATGGGGGGGAGGTAAAACAATAATCAGTTAATAGCGGAAATCACAGATGTAGATCACTATCAAAAAATGTAATCGTCAGTTCCGTCGCTCGAGGTCGATCTCGCCACCAAATATAATGGAAATTCGTTCATTTTCCAGACAACCTGCTGACATGCAGATTAACTGACAGACAGGGGGTGATAACATAACTTCCGTGGCAGAGGTAAGAATTGATAACATCATGGCGAAAAATCTACATTTTTAAAACTTTTGAATGAAAGCATGTTATTAAATTTTCCTGTTGCTCTGATACTTTACAACTAGCCTACAGGGCAAAACAAAAAAAAACAAAACAAAAAAAACCCTGGAGGGAATGTCCTGTATTGTGCATGTTTGTGTGTGTCTGTCTGAGTCTGTGTGTCTGTCTGTGTGTGTGTGTGTGTGTGTTTTAGCCTTGCCTTGAGGTAACCGGTGCAGGAGGAAGAGTGTGAATGAGTGCAGCAGACAGATCATGTCCGCAGGTCCTGACTTTCCCCTCTAGTTGGATTCCTGTCTGTGCAAAGCCCAGAGGCTTAACTCCGGCTGCAGTAAGTGGACTGAGGAACGCTAAACACTGTCTGGGGGAAGACTGCCGAACATGACAGCCAGTTAATAAGTGTATGGAATACGAGCAAGTGGAGGAGGAGGGGGAGACGGGGGGGGGGGGCAGCATTGTCTGTCAGACTTTTGAGACTTTTGTGAGAGCAAGGGGGAGGAGAGGGGGAGAAACGGTCATGACGGAGGGGGGGATAATATTGACTGTCGGATGACGAGAGGGTAATAGGAGATCACAGAGTCCAGCCACAGGACAAGGAGCATTAGTGCCCAACTGGAGTACAATGAAGACAAGGCAGGGAGTGACGGAGGAGGTTAAGGTTGTGGTTAAAAAAGAAGGTATACTTTGAAGAAGCGTTGTTGTTTTTTTTCCAACTTGTTCAAAGTAAAGCGACGTATGGCGAGGAGAGGCGATAATGATGCTTACTTTACTCCTGCAAGGCAGCCGCAGTGAGAGCTGTCAGCTTCAGGCAACACAGGCTGGCGGGACGCTGCTGTGATGCCACTTGGTGTTTTAACCCCCCAGACACCACTGACAGTACGTGATAGATTGTGTGTGTGTGTGATTACACGTGTGCGTTTGTTTAAAAGTGTGAGAGCCGGTGCGGGAGAGGCTGCTTTCGTGGCCCTTTTGTGCGTTTGTGCGTGCGTGCGTGTGCATATTGAGTTGCGTCTTTGTGTGACTTCTAGCGTGTCAATTTTTCTTGGCAGCGGTGAAAGCGGAGTGATGTGATTTTCCCCCCTCTAACAGCCTCCAGGAGTAATGATCCACGTTATTGCAGATGACGTGTAACACCTCAACCCAGCGGGCATTGGCGCTGCAAAAAAAAAAGCCTGTCCTCATGGGTTAGGCTTCGGGGAGACTGCTGTCTTGGTGGCAGCGGCGTGCACACAATCCCTGAGTCTCCCAAAACCTGTCACCTTCACACGGGCCCCTCCTTCTGTGGATAATGGTCTCCTGTCTATGTTGTGAATGATATCTGGACTCCATTGTGCGCATTTTCTCCGCTGTGCCATTGTCCTGCAGAATGCCTTTGTGAGTTTTTTTTTTTCTTTTTTAAGGGGTACAATGTGCAAAGCTGTATTCTGAGGTGCTGTAAATGAACAGGCAAACACATCAGCAAAGGTCCTATTTACTTTCAAACCCCAGAGTGAAAAAGAGAGGTTTCTGTCATTGTTCTGCTACTTCTCAAAACACTGGGATGGTTCATTGTGAAGGAGAGAAATAGAAGGACCTCTGCACAAACTACCTGCCGAATCAAAGCGTGCTTTCCATTCTGGGACCATACGTTCCTCGGGGGAGAATACAATTCAAGCTCTCTGCTGCAACATGGGACATGCAGTAATAACAGTGTGCTGCTGTATGGGGCTGAATAATACCCAGGGCTTCTCTCAGACAGCCAGAGAAACCTGTCCCCTTAGAGAAAAGGTCATTCTTTGAGAACCCCAACAGCTGCACACTGTGCTTTGACATGAATAACTGACAAACGGATGTGTATGGGTCTCACAGGCCTCCAATTACTGTTTGATGCCGCTGTCCATCACAGACAAATGGGGCAGGACCTGCCAGAAGACCTTCAGTTGCCTGAGCAGGCAGCCTGAGAGTCCGGCCCTGTGTCGAAGGAGCTGCAAGCACTCTGCAATAATTAAGTTTGATCTAATGAAGGTAATGCCAAACTTGGGTTATTGTTTGCCTGAGGACAATGCAAGAGAGTTGAATTCGTTGTTGGGAAAGATGCCGGGGGAATTTCTTTGAAATGGAAAAATTGCATTAAACATTCCATTTGTATTAATTATATTGGGCCTCTTATTAACATTGGCACGCTCAGCAGCAGCAGCAGCAGCACTATTGCTGCCGGTGGTATTGGGCTTAAAGCAGCACTTCAAGCAATAATATTAGAGGCAACCATCCATGCCTGAGGCACTCAGAAGCTGCCTGTGATGTCACAGAATAAATGAATACAGCTGTATTCTGAAGCATTGTGTCTAGACCTTTGGTCCTACGAGACATCAGTCACTCAAGTTACTCACCACTTGATTCAATTAATCATAGCTTTAATTCAATCGGATGATCGGGCCTCCTAGCTGTAAGCCTCTAAGTGGGTTTTAAGAGAGCCGGAGTCTGCTGGTGTACACTCCTCCATGCAAGAGCTGCCTGTATTACAGGGATTTAGCGACACTCCAGAGGTCAGGGGTCAAACTCGAAGAGGTGGATGGAGTGGTTGCTTGGGTGTGGTGTACTTCGCCGGAGCGAACGTGCAAACACAAACTCGGGAACACACTCGTGCGGAAACGTGAGCCTGTACATCCAGCTACCCACTCATCAGCCTCCACTGTAAACACAAGGAAGCAAGAAGGTGTGTGTGTGTGTGTGCCTGGACACACACACACACACACACCAGAGGCGATGTCAGAACTCGACCTACAGTAGCAGGGGCAGACACTTGTGAAATGCAGTGTGGATCTCCTCAGTCTCATAAATAATGGACGTTGCTGAAGCATCTGTCAACTTTTCTGTCAACCCTGTTCCAGATGGGAGTCAGACAGGCCAGGCCAGAGCGGCGTGTTACATACACATAACAACCCTCCATCCAGTGTGCCTCATGCACCCGCGCCCTGTTTACATCAGCACGCTGACACCCGTGCTCACCTACATGCCTCAGCCTATCTGCTGATTTATTAGGTCCTGCACCCGGCTTCTTCGCCCGTTTCTTCTCGGATCTGCCTGCCACACACGTTCGTAGACAAATTCAATCATTGCAAGAAAGAGTTCAGCCTCCCTTTGGTACAATAAATAAAAGTTGAAGGGAAAAAAAAAACGTTCTTCCCTCTGTCTAAATACACATGTATTTCCCAAAAGCTCTCTGAGTAAACGCATCAGTAGCACCTCCTCACTTAGCGGTTTGGAGACTGTAAACACACACCTCCAGTGTCTTCGATGTTTGTTGACTGAGATACAGCGCCGGTCACTTAGCATTAAACACTCGCTGTGAGTTCCCTCCCAACATAGCCACAGAGCTGCACACTCACTAAGTCATAATTCCTTGACATCTGGCCGGGAGAGATCCGGGTGTGGTATCTACAGGCAGGAGGCCAGGAAAGGGGGCAGCAAGCACGCAAACGAGCGAGCGAGCTCGAAGTTCGTGCACTGGAACGAGTTTGGTTTCTGTTTTGCTTCCCCTTCCCTTCCCCACGCTGGCATGTAGGTGGCAGGATGAGTGGGTCGGGTGCTGCCGGGTGGCGGTTACTGTACGGTTGCTGTATGGACTCAAGCGCTGTCTTCCCGGCCTTGTCGTAATAGAGGATTCAGCTCATAAAGCAGCATCATGATTTGCAATGAGCAGAGTTAGGGGAGAGTAATGAAGGTGTAAATCAACTGAGCCATCCTTTTTTTTTTTTCTTTCTTTTTCTTCTTTTAATCTGACATTGGCAGTCTCTCTCTCTCTCTCCCTCTCTATTTTCTGTTCTGTCTCTTCCCTCCTCCTCCTCCTCCTCCTCTGCTTCTTCTCCCCCCCCCTTCCCCTCTCCCTTTGCAGTAATGGAAAGCCTGGCACGCTGTAATAAAGCAGAGTGAGCAGCAGTATTAGTAAACAGTCTCCGCAATCATTCAGCCAAGTCCAAGTCCTTTATTTTGTGTGTGCGAGGTATTTCATACCCCCGTATGGTGTTAGGGTTGTGGGCGTGGGGGCTAATGAATGAGGATGGAATGAGGAGTATTTAATTCCAGGCTGGGAGAGGGAGAGGCAGGGACTATTTGTTGGACCCCCTCATAAGAACGCCTTTGTTTTCATTTTTTCACAGAGGTTCTAAACAAAAAGCCTTCTTTTTCGCGGTGGCAGCCTTGGGAATGTAGATGCAAATGTGCCGCATAGAAGCTTTGCAAAAGAGGAATAGGACCACACAGCCATCAGCTGCACCAGGGCTTGCCTCACTAACTGCCCTTTTCTCGAATAAAGACGTCATCAGAATTTTGAAATGGGGCAGCAAGTTGGAGTGGAAGCAGTCATCAAAAGAGAGGGCCCAATACTCTTGAGTTTAAAATGCCTGGCTGGGAATCATGTTAAAATTTCCATTCCTCGCTCAAAATCGATCGTATGGGTCCCTGCTCTCCAATATCCATGGTCACCTTTGCTATAAAGTAAGGTATTACTTCTTTAATGCAGTGGGGTTTCATTCTGTGACCAGTGAGGAGAGGAAGGAAAAGAAATGTATCTGGTGACCTCAAACACAAAGAAATGATGGCTGAGGATAATGAAAGAAAGTGGCCTGAATTTTCAATACATATATACGTATCGGTTTCCAGTTCATGAGCAAGATTAGTTGCCTGAAGTCCGCCCATGACATTGGGTTGAATTATTTTCCCCCCACCGTCTGCCTGTTTAACTCCAGGTAGCCTCCGTGGACACGTTAATGCAGTATTGATTGTTTATCTGTAATAACACCATGCTGTTGCTGAGCCGGTGACACCAGGGGAGGGAGGGAGGGAGGGATGGAGGGAGGGAGGAGGGGGAGGCAGGAGAGGGTTTAGGGACAGAGGGGGAGGGTGCCGCGGGTGGTAAGGTGGTGATAGATAACACACTGTACCCTCTTTTGACTGGTGGCTGCTGATTGTGAATCTGGGGGTAAAACGAGGTGGCTGAACATATCCTATCTGGCAATAGTCCAGGTGTGAAATGGGAAATAGAAACTGGGGTGAAAACGTCGGTGCAATGTGGCCGCCGCTCGATAAGGCTGTCTCCTGTCTCAGAATAATTCAATCTCCTGCTCCGGCCATTCTGGTAACTTCCCAATGCCAAAGCCGGCGTCCACCCACTCCTCTGCCCCTGGGCCCGGAGCCCATATGGCCAGCTACAGTGTCTCTCCGTGACCTATGGCCGGGCCTGTTGTTCAGCCAACCCCCCGAGGAGCTTGGTAATTACAAATAAGCTGGAAGTCACACCAGCCACGAGAAAAAGGTGAGTGTGATTAAAGATGTGTGTACAGCAAAGTTCAAGGGGGTGCTCCAGAGGCATGCCAGCATGCGGAATCGTGTGTCATGGCGGCGCTCTGGAATCAAACGCTAACTCGGATCAATCAGGACTTCTTTGTTCGTTAGAGTCGTCCGTTCCCAGGAGTGGCAATAAAAAAAAAAAAACAGCCAATCACAGTGCTCATTTCAGTGATGAGGCCGCCGTCCCTCAGGGATAACTAGCTGAGGTAAATAAACATGAGTCACAGTTAAGGTCAGAGGAGATCATTGCTGTCTGTTGTTCATCTCAGAGGACGCCCGGATCCCTTTTGACGTGATTAGATTGAAAGCAGTGCAGTGAGTACCCTTATTTTAGCAGTACAATACTGCAGGAACAATTCAAAATGCACCGCAGCGAATAAAAAAGCCAGCAAATACCCTGCTTTCATTTCTGGAGGACTATTGCTAACGAGATATGTATTTATACAAAGCATTTCAACTCAGATGCCATCACAAATAGTGTGGCTCATTTTCGAATGGTATTCATGCAATTCATATTATTTTCATTTGTTTTTTTGTTTTTGTTTTTTTTTTTATCCCAAGGCTGGGCTCATACCCTGGCAGAAGTCCTGCCTGTGACAAATGGCTTTCTTAACACTCCAATGCCTCAGTGGTTTGAGTCGGGTGCTGTTTGAGAGAATTTTGTCCAATTTAAGAACAGTCAAAAGCCAAAGTAGCAGTGCATGTCTCGAGCTTTTGAGTGTGTGTGAAGCCTCCGCCATTAATAATTTAAAAACAGGTGTTCCTAACTGTCGCTGTGTTATTTTATGGTGGGCTTCGAGGAAAGGTCATTATTCTTGGTCGAGAGGGAAACACATTTTCTCCGTGCGGTCTTTTATTAGGGCCATATTTTAGGTGTGTGATGTCTTTGTTTTAGCTCCATGTATTATTTAGTGTTGTGTGACAATTGTGTTTGCGGTTGTCTTGCTGCTGACCCGCTGTTACAGTCGATATACGCCCGAATGGAAATGTGCTTCCTCGCCGCTCCCTCTCATGTAATTGTCACAACAGGGAGGCTGAGACAAACGTGGGAACACAACTCCTTCGCTGATTTTCAATTTACTGCGCCCAGTTTGACCTTTATGTAGCCCAATCAATGCATCTGTTTCAAGTGACGCACTACTCATTTTAAAGCAACGTCTGCGGCGTGATCTAATACCCTGGCTGGGCGATATTATCAAGAGGTAAACAGCGTTATTGATAAAGAAATAATAGCTTTTAATTATCAGATTTAATGTGAGTATTATTCCTGTATCGATGCAGCCCTGGCCTTTTGCTCCACTGACTGTGCAGGGCTGAATGTACAGAAAACACACTCTCGCGCTTGACTGCACATGGCACACACAAACACTTGGGAGGCAAACACTGATTTGCATAAAGACGGAGGCTCCCATAACCACCAGTGTATCACCACAAAGGCCACACTGGGGAGAGCAGGAAGCCGGCAGACCCTCCATTGAGCCTCCTCCATCCTCCCATCCCTCCCCCCCCTCCTCTGCCATTGTCTGCCCCTCAGAAGGGAGCTGTGTTAGACCACACGGCCGCCGGTGACAAAACATGTGCTCCGGTGAGCACACAGGAAAAAGCAAACAACCGAGGATGTCTCATCTGCTAACGTGTCAGCGGACGGACGCCATTAAGCTATTATTCCTCTGCTCTTTATGTGCGAGGCCGTCTTGTGCCCCATTTGTACAGCCGTCGAGCAAGGATGACCACATCTGTTTGCCACCAGAGTGCTAGGCGTTATTAATCTTAGCGAGAGGACATTTAGTGAAATCAAACCTCCATTTATTAGCCCCTAGCACGGGATTGGAGAACTGGCAAGGGGAGATAATGACTTTAAGCTCCCATTTAGTCAATTAATTCTGAGAAGTGGAATCAGAAACTGCTGGCTAAAAAGTGAGAGTCTCTGTTGTTTATTATGACAAAGTTTAAACCCATATTTCAGGGCTGAAAGTCATTATTTGGCAATAGAGTTGGAACAAAACGACGCTGGCCTAATACTCTAAGAGGGTCTGGAGTGACATCAGAGAGGAGGGATCCTTTAAAATAATGTGCTGAGAGGGTCCTCAGCTGCCATGTTGCTCCATGGTAAACACAGCCATAAACACTTGTGCAAGTTCATAGAAGCCCATCTTTGTTTTTTTTTTGTTTTTTTTTGTCAGAGTGACAACAGGGAGAAAGAAAAAGGAATGAGCTGAAAGATAGAGCAGTGTGTGGAGAGCTGGCAACCCACAATTTAGTCCAGACTGTGGAGACATAAAATCAAGTGCACTAGAGGAAGGGTTACTTCAGGAGCCCTCTGTGGGCTCTAAACTGGGCCACTCCGACGACGACGGTCGTGAGAGCTTCGGACTGAGTGATGCGACTTCTGCTGAATGATGGCACGTGGAAATAAAAAACAGGGAAAATAAGGGGGGCTCTCATTGACTTGGCCCAGATTGTATGATTTATATGGGTTATTTGGTATGCATTTGGGCAGCCAGGCAGGGTAATGTGTTTGCAGTGAGCTCTGGAGCGGTGCGCTGGGACGGATGCTGTGGGCACACCCCTCCGCCTCTGACAGGGATACTATGAGCTAATTTGTTTGGATTACTGTCGTTCAGTCAAAGACACGGTCTCAGGTTGCTGTCGTGTGTGATCAGGAAATTGATTGACCGAATATTCCACAATGTCAGGGTTTCATATTCAAGCCTTTTTTTCTGTTTTATTCTTTGTTTTGTTGTGGTTTCTGAAGGTTATATCTTCATTTCCTCGGCGGAGCTATCCGTAGAAAAAAAAAGATGTTGGCATTGTGAACTTCAGCAATTAAAAGATATGTACAGTTCGTACATTTTATACATATCCTGTGATTATTTCTACAATACTTACAATAAGTGTTGTAGTCATATTCTGCGACCTTGAGCCTATTTTCTCAGCCAAATGAGGGGGTGGTGGTGGTGCAACACCCAGGCAAGACCACTGCCAAGCAGCTGACCAGTGTTCAAGACCCCTTCAATGTCACAAGTTTTCAGTGTCACACCAGGTCATTTAAGCAACTATCTGGACACTTTCCAGCTGTTTTGGTGGCAATAAACGGTCATTAACAGAAATGTACAATGCCAACATTGATTCCGGTGATTGGCTTGCCTTCAGATACGTTAGTAATTTGCAGTTCAACATCCAATAACAGTCTGGAAATTATATAAAGAGTAACTTGAAATGTCAGTAACACATATTGGAATGAAACTCAATGTTCTATTTACAAGCACAAAGGGGACTTAGAGAGCAGTTAACTAAATCTTGGTGCTGTTCCAGTGTTGTACGTGGAATCCTAATTTCGACTGGAGGACTCTGGTGTTTTGCACTACAGTGCTGACATTCAGTCAGGAATTTCTGTTCAGCTTTGCATTCCAATTTGACTGGGGATTTTCGGCTGTTTATTCGGCAGCGTTTTTTATGATGATGATTTTGCCCTCCTCAATCCATAGACATTTTGTATTTTCCTTTGTGGAAATATCCCCCCATCTGTCTGAAATCTCCTTTTAGTGATCAATTTCCTTGCCTTAATCTGCGAGGCGTGTGTGTCTGTATGTCAGATTGGAGTGGGGTGAAGTTATTTTCAAGACAATGTGACACTGTGTCTAGACAGTGTTGAACAAAAGCTAAACAGCTAAACAAGAGATCAATACATATTGACAGGGTTCGGAGGGATTTTTTTTTTTTTTTTGCCTGTCTCTGTTCGGTCACACCTGTATTCATTTTGCTGCAAGGACAAAGGACACAAAGCTTGTTTTCATGCATTCGGAAAGCAAAAGTTCATCTTCCAGCTACCCAGTTGTTGAATATTTGCCGGTGGGAACTCTGATGTGAACCACTAACCCACATGGGCAATAAGACAAATGGAGAGCCTCAGATATGGGTCGAACATACCGTTTCCCAATTCACACTTGAGATTTGGCTGTAAATTTCTCCAGCGAGCAGCATAACATGGATTGAGAATGACACTTCTTAACAAACTGAGCCTGAGACAAGGCGAGGAGGAGGAGGGAGGAGGAGGAGGAGGAGGCGAGGAGGCCAAATAGAGGAGAGATGGTGGAACAACCTGCTGCTGACAACTCCACGCATTAGCAGCCTTTAAGGGTCTCCTCTGTGGATTGTAACATGACCATGTTACCTGTGGCACCGGTGCCCAACCCTCCCTCTCTCCCCCTTCTCCCTCCCCACCTCTCCCTCACCCCCCTCTCTCCTCCCTCGCTCGTCGCCATGGCTGACATTCTCCTCTCTCACTTTTAATTGCACCCCCGGGGCTCTTTCTGGGTTGCTGTGGAAGTCTTCGGCTCAACGGGCGCGATAGGGTGCTTTGCCGTGTCGCTCATATCCCTCATTAGGGGAAAAAAAATAGGAAGAGAAGGTGTGAGAGGTAGAAAAAGGTAAAAAAAAAAGACAGAAGAGGGGTAGGTCTACTCTAAGAGGTTGCTCCAAAGTCTAGTTTAGGCTAAAATGCCATCCAGGCCCCATTGCATGTAACAGCACGTGTGCACAGGAAAGGCCATTAGCCAGCCAGATCCAATATGTATTGACAGATGCATTTGTGTGACTCTCTGTGTCCCTGTCTCTATCCTCATGGTCCCGTGTTCGATAAAACCAATAGATACATTTAATAGCTAATTGTTCTGATTCAAAATGTTATCCCAGGCAATTCTTTGACCGTAGAATCACGGGGCATTCGAAAATTGGCAGCAGACGCATTAATCTTGCTTACCCAGCACCCGGCGAGGTGCACAAGTCTTATTGCTCTATGGCAACTCCACACAATCTGTGACAGGCAATTTAAAGCAATTTACTTTTTCATTTTTTCATCAAGCATTTTTTTTTAATGCAATTAAATGGCACATGATATGAAGCGAAGACGGGGCAGGCGAGAGAGCGAGACAAAGCGAGAGTGAGTGTGTGTGAGGAGGGAGAAAATAAAGGCAGCCTTGTGCTTGTTGTAAACACTGCCTCTTAACTGGGAGAATATAATTATGGTGTCATGTTCTATTACACACCTTCATTATGACGACGGTGCTCCCTGAGAAAGCGAACAGGGAAAGACGAGACCTGTGGCTCTTTTTCAAAAAATCACCCACAGCGACTGGTGTTCAAGGAAGACGGGTGTGAACAAGAGCACACTCACTCCTTGGCACTCTGTCTGTGATGGTTACACAGTCCCGCTCCACTTCTAATTCTTTAAAGGAAAATAAAGGTTTATTACCCCTTGAGTTACATTACTGTTAGTCATTTCCTTTCAGGTTTTGGTGACGTTGGATTCCAGTTAATTGCTAAGCTCATGGAAACACTCTCATATTTCTGCAATGAGGTCTGATGGGACATGAAGCAGAAGGGTTAGATAACCTCTGTTTGGAGGTTAAACTGACAGTGCACTTGAAGTATAAGATAAAAAAAACACTATGTGATCACAGCAACAGCAGATGTGTTGGGTTAGCTGAACCAAGACTTCAGTTCTCCAGTTTAGTGTCACACCAGGTCATGGCTGTTCATGTTTCTTGACCTGTCAAACTTCTTCTAAGCAATGTCACTACATTAACCATCATCAGGTGCTGATGCAGAGCTGCAGAAACAAGTTCTTGGGCCCAGAAATAAGCCAGAATTGTTGCACTTCCAGTTTCCTTGTATTTAAGTTAATTAAGAGGTTTTTGTTTGGATGTGTGACACATGGTTTGTGGCCACAAAAGCTTAAGAGACTAAAAACCCGACTGGTGAATTTTGAAGCTCTTGCATTTCTCTAAAAACCCAGAATGCAAACAAATAACCTAATGAGACGACAGAGTTTGTTGGATACATCGAACATTATAATGCTGAACACACTAACTAATAGTTTTTGTGTTTATACTCAAACTCAAACTTTTCAATTAGACGATTTATCACTTTCAACAGTATTATAGTATATAAAGAATAGTGTTGTGTGAAGCTCGCTGAAGCCACACGACTGAGTTAAAGGTGGTTTGTAGCCTAATGTTAGCATTTTACTTCCGGCAGTTACTTTTACGCTTCATTCATTAGTGAAAATTATCTTGCTAAACAAAATGTGTAAGTATCCTAATCTTTCTGTTCGACACAGAGCTTATTTCCTGCATTAATCCAAAATCCAATGGAAAAATCCAATTGGCTTTGAGTCAAGGGAAGTGGGGCGATGCTACCTCCGGGTCAGTCGACAGAAAAAAAACCTCGGCCCTGCAGAATTCTGCAGAACCAAAGGACATTACAGCCAATAAGATTTAAGTTGTAAGAACTTCCCCTTAGGTCTCCTTCCATCTTTCTTTCAACTTCAGCCTCATACAGTATAAATGTAAAGAGGCAGGCATTTTGTCGTAGCCACCGGGCTACATGTGGCACTATAGCATTCTTAACCCGCTGTGACAGTTTTTGACAAAGCAAAATAAAGCTTGAGCTGACTTACTCCTCGTTGTGGTCTCTTGTCAGGAGAATTATCAGGGCAGGAAGCTGTACAATATGGCTTCCAGGGTATGACAAATGTGGTCAAGGGGCGAGCTCTCCTCAGGGACTGTTGAGCCCTCTATACAGTGGAAGCATTAGCTTTCCACAGTGATATTATGAAGAAATCTATTGAAAAAGGCCGGCTTTCCAGTGCTGGGGGACCCGAGGTAGAAAGCTTCATGAGTCTACCCAAGAGACTGACTGGTATTTCCAACGACGCTGAAGCCTACAGCAAATCAATAGCTCAAAGTCCCACATGCTCCTCACCAGCGTCAATTAAGTAAATTCATAAAGTCGAGTGCGCTGGGAGCTGGGGGGGAGGGGAATAAAAAGGGAAATACTAGATTAGAGGGTGAGGAAAAGCAGGGGAAAAAATCATCCAGTCATCTAGCAAAGTTTGATTGGAAAGAGAGCTTTTGCCATGAGAACTGAGGCTTAGAGGAAGCAGAGAGTGGCGGTCCGAGAGACTATTTCTCCACGGGTGTTATTAAGAAGGCTGACAGTCCATCTCACTTTCACCTGCCTCCATCAGCAAACACACTGTTGACCTGGGAGTCTTTTTTCTTTTTTTTTCCTCCCCCCTGCTCGTGCTGAGCCAGGCAGAGGACACATGCAAAGTGACTGGCTTTCAGCGAAAAGCCCAGCGATAATGCATATCAGCTCGAGCCTATGCAAGCAAAGTAGGCAGAGGCAGGGAGGGGGGTGGGGATGGGACTCGGGGGCAGGGGGGAGGGGGGAAGAGCTATAAACTGCATCGCATGACGGAAAAGAGAAAAAGGGGACCTAACCCCCAGCTTCCACTGCCCACAATTTGCCTCATAAGGGGAAAGCAGGGCATGCCTTGGCTGCCTCCAGAAGACAGGTAGCTTAATGGATGGGCCAGTCTCCCAGCCTGACTGCTGACGCTGCTCTGACAGGACGTTTCTACCTCTCCTTGACTCCCTCTCTCCCCCTGTTTGCCCCTTAGTGTTGTCACGTTAACTACATCTGATATCAGGAACTTTTAGCAAGTGTGCTCTGAGATGCTAAAAGTCCCCTCTGCCATCACGTCCAGAGAGCTTAAACTAAAACACCGGGGTTGGAGTTTTTTTTTTTGTTATAAAAATAGCAGAGGCTCATAAAGACAGTTTGACTTTGCTTGATTTGCTGAGAACCTCCAAAGTCACCTTACGAAGCACTGTGCAGATGTGCAATCATCCATTCGTGCAATCAAAACAGCAGCTAAACTGATGTTTTTGACACAAAAGCAAAACTGTTTGTGCTTTTTTGTGCTCAATTCCTATTTTGTTTGAAAGCTTAAGAGTGTCAACGTGCTAAATTCTAATGTTCGGACTAATTGTTTTGATTATCTTTAATATATCAAGCAGAACTGAAAACCATGTTGAGCTCTAGCTTCCTTAACTGTATTTTTATTGTGAACCGAAGTTTGAGTTCTCAAACTTTTTGGTGGACAAAACAGGCCGAAACAACCCTGAGGTGAAGCCAGAGTTCTTACTAGCAAATAAACAAAGGTAGCGTGCTGCTAACTGTCTTGTTTTCTTTGCCTTTTCTTTCTTCTTCTTCTTCTTTTTGTTTCTTTTATTCCCACAATCTCTTTTCCCCCTTTTGTGAAAAAGTTATTTTGGAAATAAAGCAGTTTGCTTTTTAGCTTGATAGCAGCTCCCAGACTCTTCCCTTTTCACCAGGTATGTGAGGACGATGACGAGCGTAAACTGAAGCAAAACACGGCGCATGGCAGCATTGTTAATAAAAAAAAGAAACGGTTCGCAGTCGATAAGCGTTTTTACACAGTGTTGGATTTTTTTTTTTTGCCCTCGGAGCACTTTGGGACGGACTCGAAGGAGTGAAAGTAAACAAGATCGTCAAACTGTCTTTATGAGCCAGCTGAACAGACAGAGCCAAATAGCTGAAAACACACAACAGTATTATGTTTTGAAACAAATCTTTATTCTCTGCAAAAAATCTTGACAGGCCAGCACAGAAGAAATACGCAGCTACTGTATTTTTGTTTACTGAGCCAACAAAGACACCCGCCGACTTCAAAACCCCCCTTACACAAGTGGCTATGAAGCCGCCCTCGTCAGTGTGGCGAGACATCTGTTTGTATGAAGCTCGCCTCTGTGTTCTGTGACGTTGCTTGATGGTTTTTCTTTATTTCTGTGGTATCAGATTCTCAGATACTAAACTTAGCGCTCAAGACAAATGTCTGATGTTGTGACAGCGCCGCTGCCTTCGCTCCCTCCAGCCGCCACCTCTTCCTCCTCTCACTCTTCCTTTCTCTCGCTCCATTTCCCCTCGCTCCCTTCGGTCTGTCTGCCTCCACTTCTGCATGCAGGTCAGGGTACTTAATTCATGTCCAGAGACATCGTTTTCTAATTCCCCAACATACCGTGTGAGGGAAACCAACCAGACTTGCCATACATTGGGACTAGACTGCACCCTCCCTTACCCCCTGTGTCCCAGCTCCCTCCCCCCCGCCTTCTGAGAATGTGCGATATGGAGGAACGTTGCAGACACTCCCCAGCGGACCTGCTGATAACCCTCCTACCAAAAAACCCAGCCGTGGAACACTGGCGGCCTGGATATCGCCCAGCCGGGAAGGAATAATGAGAACAAAAGCAGAATACATGGCCTTCTTTCTCTTCCTACCTGCCCCTCCTCCTCCTCCTCCTCCTGCTCCTCCATCTCCGTCCTGCGCCGTTCCTCTTGTTCCGTTTCCTCCTCGCATTCGCCAGCTCATTCTGCGTCGGCCTTCAGAGGATGACGGACAGAAAAAGAGGAAAAAGGGGACGGATGGGAGGCGCGATTGATGGACGGGGAGCGGAGATGTGAAGGCCCTTCTCTGTGGTTTCCAAACAGTCATTTTGTTCGGTATCTTTACACTGATCTTAAGGTAATAAACTGGGGTTGACATTGCCCAGGGTCTCCATTGGCATTCTACCGGGTCTGATAACAAAGTGTGCTGAAGCAGATTATTTAAAAAGATACAATGGGCCGCTCCACATAGAGCCCTGCACTCTATTAGATGTTGATTCAGGGGCTTAATGCAGATAAAGTAGCTCTACACATGCTGTACAAGATGTAAGCCCATACATTGATGTGTAATATTTCTCATCTGATATTTATCAGGTTAGGCAGCACTCAGCCTGCCCATCAATCTGATGACTGACATTTAACATGCGGCATGTGTGTGTGTGTGCACATGAATGCATATCAGGGCATGTGTGTGTGCCAGCAGGAAAGTCAATCATATGCAGTTACAGATTTCCAGTCTGCTCTGTGGACTGCATTTATCGATTCATCTTTTTCAGCTCTATATGAGAAGTCGGTTTATGGCAAAAACATCTGAAATATAAACCTGGAATGGAAAAAAAAAAGAATAAAGATGTGATGTAAAATCTGTTTGAATCGAAATAAGAAACCAGAAAACCGCACGAAAGGATGCTTTTATCAAATAATCCTGGATGTTGGTTTTATCAAATGATTGCTGTTTGTTCACCATAAATAATTATTACAAGTGGAAACTTTTGCAGGAGCAGCAAACAACCTGCTGCATGAAGTGAGAAAGTGTCGAAACTGAGGCAACAATAATGAAACGAAAGCAACACTAAAACGATTAATAAACGTCCCTCAAATCGAGGCCAACCGGTTTCATTAATGCAGCCTCACATTCGTTTGTGATTTATAATTTTCATGGCTTGTTTATCGTGTTGTTATTTCATTTATATTCTCTTTATTTTGATTTCGATTTCATTTTTATTTCTTATGATTACAGCGTTTTGGCTCCAACAGAACCTCATTGATCTTTATTGCTTTTGCTGCGAACACTTGAAGCACATATTTGGAAAGAGTCTGTTTTTTTTTTCCTTCTGCCTTTTTCCATCTGCACTTGTTCTCGACTCAATTTTAAAAGTACTGCGTCTTCAAAGAGCCGGGAACTCAGCTGAGTTGGTCCTGACAATAGGTTATGAAACAAAACGAGAGCTCGTGTGGTAACAAATTGCTGCCTCCCCTCCCAGTATTGACTCTCTGTTTTTCTGTGTAAATGTTCCAGGTGCTGTTTGCCACCCCCCCCCCCATGGGAGTCTGAGGAGTCTTTCCTGCTTCAGTAGATTACAGCATGAGGGCTGATCCGATACTCTGACCAAAAACCACTGGACCCAGACCACTGAGGGAGGGGGGAGAAGACAGAAGGTTGTGGCGGTGTGGCCATGGATAGAAGGAGAGTTTGCGCATTGATGATGCTGTGGGCTTTGGCTCACCTCAGCTCTCCGGGGGTCGGGCTCAGGGCCCTGCGAAGGACTACAGGGGGGCGGAGGGGGTCTGCAGGGATGACGGGACAGGACGCCAATGGAGTTCCCCTGAGGCGCTCCAAACGAGGCTGGATGTGGAACCAGTTCTTTTTGTTGGAGGAGTACACCGGGACGGACATGCAGTACGTCGGAAAGGTAGTTTAACCGACACGTTTTCTAAGTTTTTCTTTGATCACATTGGACTTTACTGTTGTATATGCAGCACATGCAGCTGTCACACACATTCACATGTACACTCTGTTATACCAGATCCCAGTTTGGTCAAATCAGTTTTACTAATCTGATCTGAAACCAGATTTAAACACATTGATAAGATCGGTGTGAAAACTCTCATCTGGTAATGACTTAAAACTCAATTACGTTTATGAATTATTGTCCAAAAGTGGCCACAATTTAGTGTTTTATCTCACTCTGGGAATCAAACAGCAAAACCTTTTGTTACAAACTGAAATGTCTGCATAAACGTGGAGCCAGAGGACACTGATCTTCCAACTATTGTGGGTTTTTTTAAATGTAATTTTTTTTTCATTTACAATTTTACAAATTATATCTGTCAACATACAAGGTGCCAAAGTTGTATTTAAGTAACCATGTGAACCTTCAGATTCCAAAGGTAGTTTCCTTATTTTTAAGCAAATGTGTTTTTTCTTTAATAAGATAAGTTTTTGATCTAAAATAACAATAATTCAGACAAAGTTTTTTGCATAACTGCTTTAAACAGACGACAATGTTTGAGAAACTTGTCTGTAAAAAATGCTTAATGAACTATTAATGGTAAAAAGAAAAACAATCATCCGAACTTTCACGCTTTTAGTCGTAAAGCACTTTGTTGAGAGTTAATGACAGAGTTGATCTATTGTTGGTGTGAGCAGGAAGAAACGTCCACCACAGCTGAACAGAGAAGGAACACTCGATACTGGCTGTTAGGTTTCAGAGTGATCTTATAAAAGTGGAGAAACCACGGCAGTGAGCCCTTAAACAACAAAAATATAAAGGTCAAGCAAAAAATTAGATCTCTTTATCACACTTGGAAACTAAAAAAAAACTCCCCTTGGGATGTTTACATTAAAATCTACAGCTTCCTGTTTCTCTTTCTCATTCTGCTGCTACACGAGTTCCCATAAAGCTGCATGTTGCACAACACAACTCAAACTTTTTACATAGAAAGTTTTGAAAGTTGCTGGTTTTGTTTGTTTAGAAATGTCTCATCATGTATTGTTTGTTTGATACAAATTTATACGGACATAAGTTCTGTGGTTTTTTGGAATCCTCTTCAAATTAATGCATTTTGTACCCAATATTGATTTATTTTGCCTTTAAAGGCTCCTAAAAAAATCAATGTTGTAAAACGATCTTGAGAGTTTAGATTCTGTCATCCCACTATGAAGACAAACTTAACTACCTCTCAGTGGTGTAATAGATTTCTAGATGATTATCCTCTACAAACTACTCCCTCAAAGGAAAGGACCTGCTCTAAATTAGATGCATCAGAATAAATAACATCCTGTATCTTTCTGTCTCCGAGAATATGAGGATCATCCCGTCATGACATAGTAGACATGACGGGATGATCTGATTGGCCAGTGCTCATGTATCGGACTTCCATCCATCCGTCCTCGGGCTTTGTTTGCTGTCGGCTGTCCGATATATTTTGTGCTTACTGTCAGCTCCGTGGCTGCTTGCACGATGTCCATTCCACTCACATCAAGCCGTCCTAAAGCAGCTGTCTTGCCCCACAGTAAAATATGACTTCCTCCGAAGGTATTATTTGTTCAACAAAATGAAAACACAGTGTCGACCCAGATAACATTGGGGGACGTACAAGAAGACGGGCCAAATAATACTTGCTTAACATGCAGTGGAGCGGAAGTCAAGATATCAGTCTCCTCTTCCAACCTACTGTAATTGAGGAGATTGTGAAGCGACGTTGCAAGGTCAGGACGACTGAGGAGGAAGAAAGGCTGTTTTGTGCGAGGAGTTGAATGGGGGCCGGTGCTTTGCATTCCTATCGCGTGTCCACGGAGGATAGAGTCATCCAACCAAATGAGATTCCGCAACATACGTCCTCCCGGAGTGAGGGTTGACTTTCAGCCCCGGCCTAAAAGGATTACAACACTCGCCGTGGTGTGAGGCGAACGGATACAAGAAAGAACTAAAAAAAAAAGTTGAAAAGACCAAAAAAAGAAAAGAGTGAATGAAGATAAAAGTAAGTACCGAGCGTGATCAAACCACTTTGTCTTTAGAGAGTGCTGATTGATGTGCCGCTCGTCCTTTCTGCTTGTAAAAGGACTAATAGCAAAAGAAGAATGGATTATCTGAGTGTGGTATACACTTAGAGAGCCAAAGGCTGCGGCCTAAGAGCCCGTCTCCTGAAGACACCATTAAGGGATCAACCTTCGAGCACCACACTTAATCATGACTCTGAGCGCTTGTTGTTCGCCCCCCCCCCAAGCACATACAGCTGAGCGCTCCTCCTCATTGTCGGCTCACTAGCCAGTTGTCACATAGGATTGCGGTATGTAGATCTTATCTGATTGCAATTACTGTTTGTTAATTGCTAGATAAAGTGCAGGAGATGAATGAGCCCCTAAAAGGAATGAAAAGCTCTCGAGCTTGAACACACGGCTCGGCGTCGAGAACAACCATCTGCATCTGTATCCTCAGGTGGGGGGGATGGTGTGTGTTTCTGGTGGGGTGGGGGGGCGTATTCTCACGATGCTGTGGGTCTGAAGGAAAGCAAAAAAAAAAAAAAGAAAACGCAGAAAAATAGGAGGCTTTTGTTACTGCAGGTGACATTACGGCATCCAGAGAGCACA
The DNA here is from genome assembly GCA_029783645.1 of Ctenochaetus hawaiiensis. Taxonomy (NCBI): domain Eukaryota; kingdom Metazoa; phylum Chordata; class Actinopteri; order Acanthuriformes; family Acanthuridae; genus Ctenochaetus; species Ctenochaetus hawaiiensis. The sequence goes on along the minus strand of JAPZDY010000013.1, from coordinate 2,635,886 downwards.
GCAGGGAACAAAACTACTTTTTATTTGTGGTGGGGAAAAAAAAAAAAATTGAATTGGAAATAACACAATGTCAGGTTGTTATAAACAAGGGAGCAGCTCTTGACACAGTAAAAGATAGAATTATGAAACAGCACTTGAATTCCAACATCCCGTCTCCAGTTATTTGGTAAACTTAATCTCACCCTGTCGTTTTTTTTTGTTTTTTTTTTTTTGCAGTGGCTTAATCGAGTTTTGAAGTTCTAACAAATGAAACTTTAATCTTTCCTGAACGAGCGTAACAAAAGCAGTCGGAACAGGAAGGAATTAACCAAAACGATCGAGATGAGGGTTTTTTTTTTCTTTTTCGTGGAGGGGGGTGGGGGGGCAGACTCTGACAGTGTCTTGTTGGGGAGCTGGTTGGCTGCTAATCTTGCTAATCTTGCTGTATTGGCCAATGATTTTTTTTTTTCTTCCATGCAGGAGGGGGGATTGCAGACTGCCTCTCATTAGCAGGCGAGTTGCATACAGGCCTCGGAGGGCCGCGGCTGTCACTGGGGGAAGAGAATGTTTGTTTATTTCATTATTTCTTGCTTTACCAAAGGGCACATATCCACTGAAAATGGTTAATGGCCTGTGGTTTAGGAGTGTTTGTGCTGTACTATCATATCTCATAAAGTATTTACAGCCCCTGATAGGCCCCAGTGGTTCTGGGCCTGGTGGGTAGACTCCTCAACATAGTCCTCAGCAAGTAAGCAATGTTCTCTGTATGTGAAGAGAGAAAAAAACACACACCAGCGTGTGCACAAACACACACTCCTGCAACACTGTCCTCCAGTAATAAGCTGGAAATCAGAGGAAAGAAAGAAGAGAAGGCGAATGAGCGTAGACATGCGATGCTTCCCAGTCCTGTGTGACTCAGCGGCTGAGGCGACCCGGGGGGGGGGTGGGGGCATCTTATGGCAGTGGAGTGGAAAGGTGCAGGGATTTGTGTGTTTGTTTGTTAAGAGGGGAGGGGGAGGGTGATTTTTGGTCCCTGTTCATGCTCCCCCCATTACCAGCTGCTCACCTTGGCAAGAGATGCATGGAGCATGCAGCACGGCGCAGGCCTGGCTGTGCCTGCACCGTCGCAGCCCCTGCGGACTCCAGCGGCGACCTGGAACACACATTGGCAGTGTTTGTTGATTAGGCGATAAGTTCCCCGCTCGTGCGCCGGGAGGGGGCGACTTCAATTACGCTCCTTTCCTTCGCAGCGGTGGAAAGGGTGTGATGAGGTCGTGCGGCGCCGAGGCCCGGCAAACATCTGTCTGACAATGTTGCAGGGGCGAAGCGATGTCTGAGCAAGATACGCCAGCATTATTACCACGGCAACCTGCAATTGTTTCCACGCTATCACCCGCCCGCTACTGTTTCAGACACCTGTTGGTCCTGTCAGGGGGAGATTAATTGATTTTATATCATCAAACATTGAGACATTTTCTTTTCAAGTTATATTCAAAGGAGGTTGATGTAGATATAACAGCAGAGCAGGACTGTAGCTGGGATTTTTGATCGTTTCTGACCAAGGAGGAAAGAAAATATGTCAAAGTTTCTCATTATTATCACAGTTCTTTTATGTTACTGTCTTTTTATATGTATAAACTGTTATTTGATTATAATATTTATTATTTTCAGTAACATTTATCCATCTAAATGAAAGTCTAAGTAGAGTGTCAAAGGCTTTATTGCCCTTTTTTGAAATTTCAGTTTATTAGATTTTTATTTAAGTGAATTATTTTAAATTGAGCTTTAAAACCAAATTTTAAATCATCAGTTCCTCCCTGCATGGACCAGACTGAAGGCTCTGCCTCAAGTTTTTCTGTTTGTAGCTTTCTAACATCATGCTGACATTAGCTTTGAACCACTGGGGTTCACAAAATATTTTTCTGCAGTTTCTCATCCAGTTTCACACTCAACTCTGCATTTCCTCAGCAAAACACCTGCCAAGTGTGAAGCTGATTAGACGAACAGTTGCTTAGATCATCAAAGGACTGACAGACAGACAAGCAGGCAGGCTGACAGACAGACAGACAGGCAGGCAGGCAGGCAGGCAGGCAGACAGGCCACTGGACAGATGGACAGATTTTAAAGATAGATCACATCTTTATAGGAAGTTTAATTGTTGATTTTTATTTGAAATAGATTCAAATAATCAAACTTAACCAGCACATTTTTTACATTTTTAGAAAACAAAACTTGTTTTTTGCTTAAACAGAAATAAATATCAGATTTATCATCAGTAAGACAGCTTAAGAGCACAATGTAATCAACTCTGTATGTTGTTCAAATCTCCCAAAAGTCCCAGAAACAACAGTGAGGACGTGACCTCTGTGTCCTCCATCCCTGCAGCAAAGTGAACACAAACTGTAAAGCAAAGCACTGCCCGTAATTAAAAGATAACATGCTGGAAATTATGTACGTGACACAAAACAAAAGAAGTCAGATGCCCCCAAGAGAGAAATATATGTTAACTGACATTTCACCTTTGAGTCTCTGCAGCTCTGACTGCATATCTCGAGTTTACACTTCAGCAGACATTTGATAGGCTATTTTTGTGCACAGTCTGAGGCTACCATCTGGCTACATAGAAGGCAGCCAGTTCTCGACAGGCCAGGACACAAGGCCTTAAAGGCTAACTGGCTAATTGCCCTAAGCAGCCCATTCCCAGTGCCATCTTTTTGGCCTAACTCGAGTGAAGCACAAATGGCGGCCAGCTCGAGTCTGCACTAACATTTGCTGCACTTGAAGCTGATTAATTTCACAAACAAAGACGGCTCGCTTGTAAGTTCTCGCGCACAGATGTCTGATGAGTACCACTTCTCAGCCCACTTCAAACTGGAAGATGAAGCACGTAGGGGTAGAATTAAATGTCTTCCACTGTGAAAAAAAATGCCAACCACTGGAAATATTATGGCATCACTTGGCAGTATCGGCTAATTGAGTGGAAGGTTGTGAAACGTACAGCGTGATGATATAATGGGTAAATTGATTGCTTATTAGTTTGTTTCACAGCTGATTCCCTGCAAAGAAAGCTTCTTTTCTTGTGTTTTTTTTGTCTGTAATTGAGTCCTTCAAGCCTCATTCTCTTAAAACATTGGAGGATGTTTCAACCTTTTTTTTTTTTTCAAATGCAAATTAGCTACTTTCGAGTATTCTCTGAAATCATGTTTCATTTTTCTTGATTTGAGTGCTGCAACTTTCTTTGTTCTTCTTTCGCTCGAGATACAGAAACTCATTTAAAAAAAAAAAATTGTTGAAAATCCACCCCTGCACCTTTAAAACACACTAATTAACACATATCTCTTTGGTTTCATCCATAGAAAACTGAAGTGTTAAAACAGCTTTATGCTAAACTAAGCTGTTGTCTGCTGTAACCTTATATTTGCTGGATATACAAGGGAGTCCTTTTGAAAGCAGCACAAACAAGAGAAACGTCCACTGTTAAAGATTTAATGGGATGAGATGTTCAGTAAAATATTTTCATCAGTGTATAATCACCTGAAATGAGGATCAGTGCTTGTTTGTTACCTTAAAAGAAGTATTTTGTGTCTAAAGAGGAAGTGGATTCTCTCTCACAGTGTTTTTCTACGGTAGCCCACAGTGGACAAACCAAATACTGCCTCTAAGAGAGGGCCTTTCTTTGTTTTCATAAGTGTTGCAGATAGCATTGGCTCTTCTACAAGGGGAAGGTGAATTACAGGTATTTAGTTTTTGTTCAGTTGGCTGCAATTTGCAATCTCGTCACTAGATGGCACTGAATGCCACACACTGTTCCTTTAAGAAAATAAGGATTTTAGGCTTCTGTTGTGGAACAGAATGACTAGTTTTTTTTGCAGTGTCCCAGAAGCCCCGGTGTTAATGGATATAGCGTCATCTCTGCCTCTTTTACGATTTGGTACCGTAGGAGGTCAGAGGAGAGAGGGCCAGCTATTGATGTGCCAGAGCTTCTTGGTGACCATACTGACTGAACATGCGGCTTTCTTTTCTCCCCCTGTGACAGTTTAATTGTATTTTCGATATAAATTGATCAAGGGGCCATTGTGAATGCACGTTGGGCTGCCACATTGATTTCCGAGAGAAGTTTTTTCCCCCTCTTAATTTGAGTAGGAGGGCAGCAGTAAATTTTCCTCGCCAGCAAGGTGGGCAACTGGGAGGGACGGGGTCACTGCAGCAGGCGCCGGAGTTCGATACTCTGATCTGCCTTGTAATATCCTTCAGGGGAGCAAGAAGGAACTCTTCAGAACCACAAGATCTCTCTGTTTCCATAGAAATGACAGTCTGCACAGCATATGTCACACTGTCTATCTCACATCTCAGCCGGAGAGGACTCAACGGTTATTAACTGAATTGCCGTGCCGGCAGAGATAGGCAGCTTGATAGACAATCATAGAAAAGGACATTGCAGCTATAACAGCGGGAGAAAGATAATAATGTTGAAGTGGATTGTTTTCAGCCAACTGAGTCTCTGTTTGGAAGCACATGCTGTAAAGCAGAACAGAAAACAAATAAAATTCTGCAGGATATTCTCCTGGCTTGGTTAGACAGAGAGAATAAACAAAAAAAAACGAAGAGTTGCTTTGACCAGAATTCAAACGGGTTAATGAAACAGTGCTCCACTCGAGATCCTAATCCGAAGATGCTAAAATTCTGCAACACACTCCACTGGCTCGGTTAGACAGACAGAGAAAAAGGAATGAAAACAGTCATTTTTACCAGCATTCAAGCAGGCGAACAAAATAGTGTTAAAGATGCTAATCCACAAAGCTGTTCGTCTCACATGTGCCAGCTTTGCCCTGATAAAACAGCATGAATTAGTAAAGCTTCCGAGCACCTGGGATGAAAAGCTTTTTAATATATGATGAGAAGGGAGACTTTGCAATGTGCTCCCACGTGACCCAGCTGCAACACACAATATCCCCCCTCAGTCTGTCCACACCGGCGCAGCCAAGAAGGCTGGTAGACACAACAACAAGTCACGCTCAAAGGGAAATATGCATTCAGACCGGCGAAATCAAACATGCCGGGCTTACTTGAGTTAACAAGGTGTCAATTACAGACTGCAGAATTCTGTCTCAGCTGTTAAGTTCAGTTTGCTGTTTGCCTCGGTTTGTACTTTGCAAACACGTGCCCTCCTTTTGCCCTTTACCTCCCCAGCAATTATTACCATGTCCTTGGTTATTAAAGAGGGGGAGAGGGAAGTAGGCAGGGAGGCAGTGGGAGGGGAAACGACTGGACAAGCTTTTGATGAGTTCTCTCAGATAAATATGTTGGGGGGATTTGGCGATGGAATTAAAATGTCAGTGCATGCTAAGCTGCTGTTCATGCAGAAAAAAATTAAACAGGAGATGGAGAGGGAGAGAGCAAATAATGACGAGAAGCTCCACAGACAAGTGGACTCTGGTGGTCCTCTGGCACGTTGCTCGTGTGGCTGATCCATCAGGGATTGGCGGGCGGTGGATGTGTGCGCACTCATGCTGGTACTCCACAGACTTCGACCCACCGGCCTTCTGTTTTACCGCGCTGTGAAAATGCCACAGCGGTTTAAAAAAAAAACAAAACAAAAAAAAAAAGCATGACAAGAACCTGTATGTAACAATATCTGAAAGTGCAGCGTTTTAAAACACTGAGGCTTCTGTTTTCTTCTTGGCGAGATGTGGATTTCACACAGACAAGGTGAAGCCACGAATGTGTACTGTCGTAACGTTGGTGACAGTTTACTGAAGATGATAGGAATCTGTTAAATAACACCAAACGCACGTATCAAAGCTGTCAGTGTTTCTTTGCCAAGGCCCCAGAACGGTCAGATCACTGATATGCGTGCGCTGTATCAGAAATACTTAAGTGAAAAACTGTGATTCTGCTTTGAAATATGAAATCGTTGACATCTTTGGTACAAAGTGCTCATCGCTGATCTGTTTTTTTTCCTGCTCTGCAGCTCTCAGAGATCACCTGTCAATCAAACAGTGGAGCCTGCACTGATGTTTTTCTCTTTTTTTTCTTGGACTTTATGCAGATGAAGTTTTTGTTCACAGAAGCTATTTCTGCTCGTGCTAAATATGAGACATTCCCTGGAAAGAGCAGGCGGACACTCTGTGCTCTCAAGAGTAAATAAAGCAAATGCGAACATTTTTTTATTAGCCAGAGATTAAATCACTGTAGTGCGAAAACAATTAGCAATTGAGAGTTGCAAAAGTGAAAATTTAGTCAAATAATAAAAAAAAAAAAAATGCCACAAGCTGTTGTTTTTGGTGCTGCATTGATCCATGTTTCCGTGTCTTCTTTCCTCACAGCTTCACTCAGATTCAGATCGAGGTGATGGCAGCGTGAGGTACGTCCTCAACGGGGAGGGGGCCGGGACCCTCTTCAAGATAGACGAGAAGTCGGGGGACATCCACGCCACCAAGAGGCTGGACAGGGAGGAGAAAGCCTATTACATCCTCCACGCCAAAGCCGTCAACCGCCTCACCAACGAGGCGCTGGAGGGCGAGTCCGAGTTCATCATCAAGATCCACGACATCAATGACAACGAGCCTCGATTCACGAAGGACCTGTACTTGGCTGTGGTGCCTGAAATGTCTGACATCGGTGAGATTCTGCCAGAAATATTCATTTAAATGTGTAAACTCTGTGTATGACTGATGGATAACGCACTATGGTCATAAATTTACTTGTATTTTGTTGCTAAAATGAATTTTTCTGAGCAAACAGTTGTAAAAGTTGTAAAAACGAACAAAGTGCGTTGTTATAATTCTATTTTTCTATGGTTTTTAAATGCTTTTGATGTAACGTCCAACAGTGATTGAATACACACAAGCCATGAGGCTTTTTTAAGCACTGTTACGTTAATCCGCCATGCTGTCCAGCCTGTCCTGACCGACTGGGTCATCTAACCATTCAGCCCTCCCCCATAATGATTTGACCATATAGGATTAGGGTCAAAGTAAACCAGGATTAAAAAAAAAAAGTAAATAAATAATAACAGTAATAATAAAAATATAGCAAATTAAGAGAGAAAGAAATGATAAAATGATAAATTATAATTGACAGAAGTTTTTGGAGTGCTGGCACGCAGGCAGAATTGCATTAAATGTGAGGAAAAAAAACCTAATTATTGATCATGAAACAGACTATTAGTGAGTGTTTACACAAATCAAGGTGTGTGCTTGTGTGTGTGAGGATCTGGATTAAAAGGCTTACGATTCAAACAGCATACAGACGTTCAAAAGTGCTCATCTTACTGGATCAATGGGACTTTATCAATCATAATAATGATGTAGACTCAACAAAGAAGGCCTAACTAATTAATTGAGAGACTAGGAGCTGTTTTATGAGCGGAACATAAACAAGGTAAAGTGCCTCAGTGAGGGCTTACATCGCCGGTTCATAATCTAATCTTTTAAGTACAGTATTGTACCTTATTAAGGCAGCATTTAATTTAATTACCAGCATTGTCATCTGTGCCATCACAGTGAATAATTACGGATTCCATTTCTGCAGTTTTCTGAGCTCGTCCTCTCTGTTTTTGCACGATCATTTCTTCTTGTCTTTCTGCACCAAATTAAACTTTAATTCAACTGGCACTTTGGCTGCAGCTCGTCGTCTAAAAGCACACACTGGCCTCATGAATATAGATAAACAATATAAAAAAGGCTTCTAATCAATACTTGCATGAAAACATGGAGTGAACTGTGTGTTCTGCTGCTGCTGCTGCTGCCGCCGAGCTTCGGGGACTGAGGGACATCGGTCTTGCAGCCCAGACATGTGACAGAGTTGTCACTTGGTTCAGCAACCCCAAGAGAGAGGCCAGCACTTATCTAAGGGCAGCACGGGTGCCCATGGCAACAACCGAGGTGTGATGTCACCGCCTGGCAGAGCATGTGTTCACGAGTGACTGCGTCCAGACACTGCCCCTTTAAATGTGACATACACTCTGAGTTTTATTATAGTCTCACGCTCTGATGTTCGTCTCTCGGACTCTCAGTCAGCAACGACTTTGACGCGCCCCTTCTTTGACAGCTGAATGATTGCAGTCGAGGTAATTTACTCCCCCCTGCTCAAAAAACTGTGATTATTCCTGACTTGTTTGTCAGAAGATTCTTTCTCTCAAAAGCTTAAAGTCAGCGATGAGATGGCTGATGTGGATCAGTGATATTTTTCTAAAAGCTGCCATGTCAGAAAAGCCTCTTTGAGTCTAATTCCCTAGTTAAAGGTATTAGTGATCAAGGTTCGGTGAACTTGCTCAGGAATCTTCCCCCAACTGTCACTTACACCAAATCAGACAGCCGTGATCTTTCTCTCGCTTTCTCTCTCCGGTCCCCCAATTTCTCTTTCCCGCTCTCCATCCGTCATCCACATAAATCACATGGACTCTATACGGGAGGGAAACTCTCCTCTCACCCCTTACACATCATGACTGACATCAAATTAGAGAAGTTTCACGGGGTCGTTATCTCATTGTATTGCACAATTCTATATTTATACCACTTTGCCATTAAATATTTCTACTCAATTAATTTTCTTCTGCATGTAATGAGGCAACACTTGGCCCCGCAAGGCGCCATTTGGGAGGTAGCACTTGGCTAACCGTTTCCCTTTGTTCTACTGAAATAGGGCTTCAGCCTCTCTGGAAGAGAAAATGGATCACAGTTGTTTGCCTGCTATCAGATATTTGGCTTCTTAGACACTCCAGATCTGTGGATACACTAATAGGTTTCTTGGGGTTTGCAGAGAGCCAGTGTTGGTGCCGCTTGCATGCTTAGAGAGATAAACTTAGAAAAATACATTAGGACTTATCGATCGGCTGGGAAAATCAATCATGCATAAAGGTATAAGTGGCTGAAGAATAAAGATTGGATTGGGTTATGCAAAGGGGACAGAGATGATCCGTCACATTCTGCATGAGCACGATTAGAAAAAGATCGGACGCCATCAGAAGGTGCATCAGTCGAACCAATTACCCAGCAGGCAGTTTGCAGCGGCATTGGAGAGTTGATCCGAATCTTTGACATGAATCTTCTTCCCCTCAGGCACCTCGGTAATTCAGGTGACGGCCACGGACGCAGACGACGCCACGTATGGGAACAGTGCCAAGGTGGTGTACAGCATCCTGGAGGGCCAGCCGTACTTCTCCGTGGACCCAGAGACCGGTCAGTACGGAGCCTACGTAAAACCTGCTCCTCATGCAGTCCGTATACGACACTTTGTATCCCTGCTTAAATGTGTTTTCTTCTTTCAAACGCACACAGTGTGACGTCATGTTCAATGGCAAAAAAAAATCCATCCAGAAAAGTTCATCCTGTAAACGAGTAAATCCAAAACAAGTGCGGTGAAAACGGTGTAACATCTTTCGCAAATGAGCTTGTTTTAAGAAGTTTGTACAAAGTCTGAGCTTTACGCTGCATTCATGAAAACTGGGACTCAAGAGGTTTTTTCATAGAGAGAAAACCGAGAAAATTTCTGTCCTAAAACCTTTGTTTCCTTAAGAGAAGAAGAAAAATCTGCCACTAAAGTAAAAAAAATATTTAAACTTATTTCCAATAAAACAAGTTTTTTTTCCCAAAGTAACAAACATTGCCTGGGTTCATAAAAAGCTTAACAGAAATCAATTTTCTTTGGAATTTAGTTAAAATAATCTTATTTAACTTACATTTCTTTGATTTTTCCTTTCTTTTTAAATAAAACTTTGAATTTGTTGCAGTGTTTAGATCATTGTTGCCCAGCAGCAGTGAAATGTTAAAGCAGAAATATTTAAAAGCATCAAACCTGACTAATGTATCTAAGTGTTTGTCCTTCAGAATCGAAGCACCGAAGCTTCTTTGTAGGCACTTGATTCTGCACCAAAACGTAGCACCTGAACAAGGATAAAATCTAACATTAAAGAGGCAAAGCTTAAAATTTCACATCACCCAGACCAGCATGCACTGCAGCGATGGAGGATGCTGCCTCCTGACAAATATTCACAACTCCTCATTCTGTCTTCAGAGGGAAAAGCTCTTATCCTCCTGCTCCATCAATGTTAATGCCACTGCACTCTCCACCTACATGCAACCCACAGCTGAACACAACAAGTTCACACCCTCCATCTGGAGAAACACAACACACACACACACACATCACCGACCGGAGCAGGAACACAGAGGAAGCAGGTTGAGCTTCACCGGGACACAAAGTGAAACCGTTTTTCAGAGAATATCACTTAGAACGCTGCAACTTTAACCCCGAAACCAAAAATACCAAACACGTCTGCCTCCTCTCACAGACGCTGACAGGGGAGGGGGGGATTTATAGTGGAGAGAGTGGCAAATCACCAACCCCTCCCCAAAAAAATAAAAAATCTAGCCGCTTGCTACTTTTAATCATTAATGTGCGCTTTGGAACGCATCCCGCTCGTGTCTTTTTTTTTGCTTAAACAAAAGGGAAACGACACAAAAAAAAAAGCCATTTGCAGATTAGCGGAGGGATTAACAGTAATATGGTTTATCCCACATGTGGTATGTAAGCTGACATCCCCTCTTTACACAAAGACATGCCTGGACATCACATTATAAGCAGGATTTGTTTCTCCTCTCCTCCTCCTGTGTCTATGTATTCTAGTCATTAAGCGGTAACAAAGGTAGACAGACGTACAGAATGACACGAGGTGCTGTTTTCAGGCCGCTTCCTCCTCTCACTGCATCGCCACCTGAACGATCGCTGCTCTCTTAACGGCGTTTTTGTCCGTGAGATGAATCCCACGTCGTTAAAAGAAAAGAAGAAGTTACAGTTTGTTTGTTTTTTTCTACGGTATGTATGGGAGGAAGAAAAAAGAGCGAGCTGGAGTGCCTTTTCAAACAGCGTAGGCCAGTTTGATCTGAGCCTGAGTGATGCGCCACGTCAGCCTCTCCCTCTTCATTATTGTTTGATATGCAATGAATCATCTGTTCAGACTGAAAGTGATGAAGTTCGTCAAAGCAGTTTATTTAGGGTGAAATGTGCTTTTTTTTTTCCATCTTTATTCTCTATTCTCTCTCTCTCTCTACCGTTTCGTGTTGCTGGCCCTCTTTTACCTGCCTCAGACTCAAACGTGTAATAGCAGACAGGATTTAAGACGCGCTCCCTCTGATGGGAGATGGAACGCACCTTTTGAATATGCTGCCAATTACGGCTTCACTCAGTCTCTGTCCTGACTCCAAACTAGAGATCTGACGGAAAAGTAAGCAGCTGCACGGCACTTGAAAAGGCAGAACATTAGCAGAGTCTTAATTCCAAAGAGAAGATAAATGATGCCGAATGCATTTGGAAGTGATTGCTACACTTGGAAAATAAATGTAAAAAAAAAAAAAAAAGACGAAGGAAAACGCTGTGGTTTCGGTGGATTGGCCCTTTGCTCCACTTACTGGTTAAATCATAAAAACACGGACATCAAAATGTGCTCTTGGGTGGCCGCTGAGCTCCACGCCACCGCGCATACTGAGCAAGAGCACTGACCTTTTGGTCATAAAATGTTCTTTAGTGGTTTAATTCTCTGGCCTGTAGGTGCATAAATCTAGAATGTGAAATATCATTAATTCAATACAGCTGATGCGGCTGGACTTATTTTTAGAAGTCTTTCAGGAGAGCACGGTGATCTTTAGATATATAAGCAGTCGACCCGTTGAAACAGTTCATTATTTTTATGTCAAACGGTCGGTCGGTTTTATGAATGTTGTACAAACTTGCGAAGTTTACGATGACTGCGCACACTAATTACCGCCTCTGCTCGTACGGCACATGACACGGTTACATCACAGCTGCATTCGCTCACACTGTGCATTCTGTGTTTGTGCTGCGACTCATGATTCAGTGTTGTTAATCTCCTAAAGAGATACTTGATCATTAAGTCTAAGCATGTCGGGAAGAAGCTTTAACAGGTTTCAGGTCAGTTTTTGCCAGCAAAATGAATGGTTACATGAAAAATAGATGGTTAAAAAGGCTGCTTACTGTTTTTGTGTTGATCAGCTATTTAACTACTTTTTTCAGCTGAATTCTGCGTATTAGTTCATTGCTCATACAAGCAAACTACAGTTAGTGCGTATTTCTGACATAAACTAGCCGATGCATGTGCATAAAACATAATTCATATGGATTTGTTATATTTCTTTTTTTTTTTAAGATATTTTTTGGGCTTTTATGGCCTTTATTTGACAGGATAGAGTTGAAGAGGGGAGACAAAGAGAGAGGGGGTAGTGACACGCGGCAAAGGGTTGGAGCCGGAGTCGAACTCGCGACCGCCGCATGGAGGGCTAAGCCTTCGTATATGGGACGCCTGCGCTACCGATCGAGCTAAACCGGCGCCCGGATTTGTTTTATTTCTAAACGTGCTTTGCTGATGTTTTCATGGTGTTCCTAAAAATTGCTAAAGAAAACAACTCCAGCGCTGAAGATTTTAAATTTCACTTGTTTTAATGTTCCAGTTGACCTTAAAGTTTTATTTCCTGCCATAAAAAGACACTTTTGACTGGAGCTAAAGGGTTAACAAGTCACAAGGTTTCCTCGTGCTGAGCCTGTGTCAAAAGATTTTCAGCTCAATAAAAGAAAGAGGCTCAAAATTGGCTGCTGATAATGACTCATTAAACTTTTGATTATTATAGAGTTAAAAAAGTTACTCTTTCTGTTTAAAAAAAATCTAAATGAAGTGAAAAAAAGCTCATTAAAGTTCCCCAGAGTGCAACATTTGGCCTCCACTTCCTTGTTGTCTGTCCATCTGCTCACAACCCCGATATGTTCATTTATCTGTCATATGTGGCGAAAAAAAAGCAGCAAATAAACACATTTTAAAAACTAAAACAAGAACTTTTTTTGGAATTTCATCAGAAAAAATATTAAATCCACTAATTACATGTCTTCAGATTAATTTTCGGTGAACAGACCTACTGTTTGAGCTTAAAACTCGGCTTTATCTTATAAAATAACTTGAACGTAACATGATTTTTTTGTTATATTTGTGCACAGAACACTTACTGCATGTCCGTCTGTGCTGGAAAAGTGGCTGCTGCTCTGCTGCTTTTCCTGAAGTTTCCCTCAGTTTTTTCCCTTTTATAGGGTTTCTTTAGGGATAAATTTCCTTATCTAGTTAGAGGGGATCTTGTTGTGTATAGATTAAGTCCCTGGAGGCCAGTTATTATTTGTGATATGGAGCTTCATAAAGAAACATGACTTGCCTTAACTGAACATATTAGAACCTAATGAAATATAATAAAATGGAGTCTGTAGGTTGTAAAGCCCCTTTAAAGTAACTGTATTAAGTATAAATGCATTTGACAGTGTAATTAAATTTAGATGGACTTTCTTTTAAAATAAACACTCACAATAAATCTGTGTGTGTCTCTTTAGGGGTGATCAAGACGGCTCTGCCGGGCATGGACCGAGAAGTGAAGGAAAACTACCAGGTTGTGATTCAGGCGAAAGACATGGCCGGACAGATGGGCGGACTCTCAGGAACCACCACGGTCAGCATCACCCTCTCCGACGTCAACGACAACCCGCCGCGCTTCACCAAGAGTGAGTACATCCTCCTGGAAACCAACCCACACACTCTCACAGACTCACACATACCTGCACAAACGCACACAGACTTGTGCAGAGTCACACTCTCACACACTCTCATGGACTCAC
>JAPZDY010000013.1:2553294-2564065 GCA_029783645.1 Ctenochaetus hawaiiensis | reverse complement strand
AGAACATCGGTGAACTGTTTTGCACGGTGTAATTTTTGTTGGTAAGTGGGAGACATTGATGTCGCACATGTGTGCATGTTCAAAGCATAAACAAGGAAGTGAATTCGGTGACGTACGTGCATTACGTTTGCGATGGGGACTGCTATGATTGGTGGAACTCACGGGAGGCTGGCCAAAATTGCGGAAAAGTGGCGGTGATTGGACAAAAATGCAAGGTCGTACAGAATTCACGGAGATTGGTTGAATTTGCGTGAAGTGTTGCGATCGCAACATCGCAAATTCCTGGAGGGACTGACTAGTAATGAAAACCTTCCCCGGAGGTTTCATTGTGTGGCGTTGTAAAGAGTTTCGTCCCGAAGTCTTAATCCAGGTCTCTCAAACACTACTAATTTTGATCAAACAGATCTGATAGATTGCAGTTTCACCTGAAGTGTGTGGGAGTCACCGGCTGAATCTCAGACAAACACTCTCAATGCCTAATTAGAACCCAGCCTGCTGCTACACACTAGACATGCTGCAAGTCATTTAATTGATTCATAACATTTCTTGCCAAGATAAATGCAAATACTGATTCATTCATCAATTATTCATGCCTGCTGATCTCACACACATGCACACACACACACACACAAACATATACACACATACACTCACTAACAATAGCAGGTGTCCCGCTCAAGACTGGCAAACCGCAATGTTCCACACCTCCGGTTCATTTTGCAAAATATACAAGCCAAGCTACGGTTTCATCCAGATTTTCCTTTTTTTTTAAATTTTTTTTAGTCTTATTGTTTTATCTTTGTACATATCAGCATACACACAATGAGGAAAAGTACTGCAGAGTGAAGCGAGCATTGTGGGATCTCTGGGTTCTGAGACTGGCAAGCTATCAGTATCGTGCAATGTGCGGTGCTTTGCCAACAGTGTGTGGGTTTGAACAAATAAAAGAAACCAGAATGGTGAAAATGTTACAGTTATGTCCTCCATAGATCGAAACAGGAAATTTTTGTCTAGCGTGTCCACAGCTAATCTCTGTGACTGATGCGGATGTGCACATGAGCGTCCAAAATAAGAGAGAGCGTCTCATGCAAATACACATCCCGTACATGGAGCGCCAGAGTTGCAAAAACGGCTGAAACCAAATTAGAACTGAGTAATCGAGTAATGGTAGATCTTGTCAGTTACCTCGCTGTTGAAGAGCAGTCTACCAAAGAGCTGCCGGGCCTCTTCCAAACCTCCCTCCAAATACACAGCGCCTGCAAGAAACAAGACAAGGAACTAATGAGTTAAGAAAGAATAGAGACAAAATCAGTGCAGTCAGGATTCGTCAGTAAGTGAGTCAAACTGTAGCATGTGTTTAAAAAACACTTTCCGAAAATGATTGTACAAGTAAACCAGTAACCAGCCTCCATTCATAGAAATCGAAAGCAACGGTGAATAGCATGACATACCACCGGTGCATTGCTGGTGTAAAAAATTTCTAGCAATTCTGAGGCAATTTCAGACTTCTCTCCTAATGGAAAACTTAAAATTAATTGAACTCGGCAATGAGTTATAATTGCTTTATTAAAAGTAGAGTGCATTTTTATTGCTTTTTGGCAGTGAAATGACCTCGGGCTTCCCATGCAGATCCACCTCCCCCTTGTCAGAGCGAAAAAAAGGAGGAGGCTGAGAGGAAGAATGGTTGCATCGCCACAATGAAATGAAATTGGCCAAGGTCACACAAACATCAAACTAGAAAAAAAATTAGAGCGGCAGGCTCGGCTTGTGTTACATGCTTTGGTATGAATAAGCCTAACAAACATGTACAAGCCCACACACACACACACAGACTCATGGACGTCATGCTCAAACCTATTCATGGGCAGCATGGACAAAAGTATAATGTCCTCTTTGTCACCCGCCCACACTCTTGCGCACAACTTCTGTGTGCAGATGTCCACACAGCAAACAGAAAGCAGTGAGTCTAATTTAAGTAGCGAGGGTGAAAAAAACAACACATCCTTAAGTATGCATGTATGTATGTATACACCAACACACAGACAAGACAAGAAACAAAACATTAAATACGACAAATGCTTGGTCTAAAATTACAAAAGACAGAGACAGAGAGAGAGCTGCTGTCACAGCATGCACTGAACAAATCAAGCATCCCAAATTTCTCTGTCAATGGGGATGATTTGCAGCATCTCCGGCTCGTTCGGTTGCAATAGTCAGCTCTTCTGCACAAGTCAACTCTCCTTTGGGTGTGTTTTTGTTGTTTTGCTCTTCTACTGTTCCCACTAAAATCAGTGGAACTATCATGGTGCCTTTAAGCTCCGTACAACTTCGAACCATCACACTTAGGGTGGCTCATTCAATTTAGAAAGCAATAACCACCTGGCAAATTGGGTATACAATCGTGCAGCGGTTTTTATTATGTGCATAAATGAGCCGGTGGAAATGGGGTGCGGTGCAGTTGCAAGTCTAAATGCACAAACTGCTTTCACAGACGACATCAAAAACATATGAGGGATTCATCATCTGGGGAGGGAAACTGCTTTCAGATGGCTAACAGGCCATTTACACACAAACACGCGCGCGCACACATACGCACAGAGAAGATGCAGCCTACATAACCGAAACCATAAAAAAAAAATACAAACAAACCACCTAGCACAAAGACAAACACAAAAGCACACCCACTCTATCTGCCTTTCATGCCCTTTACTTCGGAACAGAGTGGGAAATTACTAGCAGCCATTGCTCCAAATGTTCGTAAAATTTTATTAAGCCTGACAACTTTGTCTCACCCTAGCAGCCTCTTTGGCAAATAACAGGCTTTCATTCATTTACAGGCCTTACACTAATATAAAAAATCTAGTTGAGTGGAAAAATAATGAAATGAATTTGTAAACTTGGAAGGCAGCAGTCACTGTGGTTTTTGGACTCAAGTCATTCCCTGCAGTGATTATGACCGTGCACAATACGAACACAATACACCTATGAATCAATATATATACATGTAAACTCTTCCTGAAGTCATTTACTAACACAGCTTGCCACTAAATCTTTGCATATGTGCAACAGTAAAAGAGACCTCTGTATTCCCGGCACTGCAGGGCGAGCGTCTGTCCCAACCACAGGACAGGGAGTTCACAGGAAGTTTTCCACTAAGCTTCAGCGCTGAGATTTGTGGTTTTACCATAATGTGCACCTCAGCTCTAGACACCACCACGAAGCAGATGTTTCCTCTGGAGACCAGCTGTTGAAGGATAAGAACCCCCCTCCAAGGATCGAGTTTTCAGTGTCTTTCAACTATCCCTCATATTTCATTTGTGTGTGTGAACGCTGAGGCGTGGGTGGGGCCGGGAGGCAGTTTTCTTTATCTTTCTGATGAACCAGCAGATTTGGAAAGTTCTCCAAATGGAGACTTGAGAGTTGTTGAAACTCAGGTTTTGCTTTTTATTAGATTTTTCAAAACTTTTTCAAAGAGGAGGGGGGATGCGATGGGGGGAAACTGGAAAGGAGGAGAAAACCAGAAGAGCCTCAAGAGATTTATAAAGGTATTTAAAATCTCAAAGCAGCACCTTTGGTGTCCATCAAAGGATCTGTGGATGAAGGAACCGAGATATGTGGTTAAATTTAGCGAACACTTTAGAACACTCTTGACGAGGCGGCTGTCCGTGCAAAGCGTGCCCCAAAGCGATCCAATCAATCGCACAACTTGCCACGATCGTTAAACGAAGATCTGCGCTTCACGGTGCAAACCGTCAGCCTGCAGAGTTGCATCCTGAAAACACCCTGCACACAAAGACAACCGGCCAATTTAACCGGTAATCCCATGCCAACATTTCTCCGCAGCTCATCTTGCAGCAACATAACATCGTAACCATTTAAGTCTAAGAGCTCCGGCGCAATCAAAGCGATTGCTGCTAACTGTGCCTGGGCAGCTAGCACATAAACCACATGTATCCCCTCCAAAGACAGAAAGCTTCCTATAAGATGAGCATGAAGAATGTCTGTCAGAGCAGAAGTGTGCACTGAAAATCCTACTGAAAACATCCACGATGATGTGTTTGATTCACCAGATCCTACAAAGCCTGACATCAATGATGCCGGATTGGAGCTCAATAGCGTTTTATTAAATCTCAGTCCAGCACAACATTTTTCTTTCTTTGTTTTGTTTCTCTGTTTATTTCTAAATTTCCTCACTGAAGGTTTTGAATTTTCTCATACAGTTTTGAATAAATACTGACAAATTATTTCTAAATATGGTTGAGAACTCAAACTTCAGAGCACTACAACTAAAAACCTTTTTCCCAAAGCCAAACCATCGGCCCAATTTTACACTGATGTGTGTCTGACTTCACCGGTAAAATCCGATACAGGTCAGAGAAAACACAGCGTACAAACTTTAAGAAAGTTTTCATCCTGTACTGTACAGAGAATATCCGTCATGGCCACGGACAGCCAGCCGCTAACGAATCTCCACATCTGTCACGAGTCTAATTCAGACGGCCATGCCGACTGTACAGTGTTATGTTTAGGAATAGAATTCCAATGTCTGTGGGCTTTCAGTGACCAATAAAAGCCCAGAGTCAGGGGCATATGAAACACCAGCGGCTGACAGTCACATTAATAACCTAGAATGAATTATTCAAAAACGCTCAGGCTCTAATCCATCAAATAATATATTAAGCCGCTCCCTCTCAGCTCAATGGGGGCTCAAGCAGCAGACGGACACAGAAAGCAACACATTAAAGGCAAAAAAAAATAAAAAAATAAAAAAAATAAACGAAACCAAAACAGGAAAATAGAATTTTTTTCACCACAGCAGCGACAAAGGCAGGCTGAGTGCATTGTGACATCAAACAACTTAGTTTTTCAAAAATGATGCTTGGAGAGGGGGGGGGGCGTGAGACAGAGAAACAAAAAAAAAAAAAAAAAAAGGAGGGCACACAACGAGAAACCAACTCCACCACCGTTCCGTTACCATCGCAGCAATTAACAAAGGGAGCAGTGCTCGCTCGATGAATACACCGGCTGCATTGTGTATGAATCTGATATTCAGCAAGTGAGAGATAATCCTTTCTCTTCGTTCTTTTAATAGGAAGAGCTTAGAGAGGGCCCTCACAAAGGTTCACCATCTGTATCCCCCATGGCTGCTGGCAGCGTATAATCCACAGATCAACTGTACAAGGAAATTAGGGCCATAAAAACAGAGTGAGGCCTCTTTTTTTTTCCCCTCCTCTCAATTCTTTTCAAACAGTTCGGTAGGAAGGAAGCGATGTGGCTTATCGGTGGAGAGGACCTGAGAGGGAAACAGGAGGGCAACAGGCGCGCAGAGTTTCTATGAATAAACTGAGAGAGAGAAAGTGGGTTTCTAAAGACGAGGAGGTAAAGTGGGCAAGAGCAAAAAAGTACAGGCAGAGAGGGTGAGAGAAAAAAAAGGGGGAGGAGGTGGAACAGAAAGGGAGGCGCGCAGGCCAAAAGAGCCTAAATGAGAATGGCCCACTCCGGCAGAAGTTAATGACAGGGGATCAGAAAAGCAAGATTTCCATTCAACACTTTGAATTATTCAGGGTTGCAGGGCACCCATTTGCATTGCAGATGCCTTTGCTTTCCATTCCTCCCCTGCTCTCCTTCCATTCTCCCTCTCTCACCGGCTCTCTGCCTTTTCTCTCTCTCTCTGTGTCTCGAGCAGGAGAATGGCCCTGCCTCAGGGTTAGGAGATAGACACATTCTCGAATCCACGGAGGGAAAGCTTCGCCCATGCAAAGCAGGAGATTATCTGCCATTTCCAACAAAGCCCAGGTTCAACGGTCACCGTGGCGAGGAAACAAATAAAACAAAGGTCAGAAAACATGCATTGTAAGCTGTTAAAGCTATCTGCCGGGGCCTTGGAAATATTATGAGCATGTCATATTTCATCACAGCTTTCAGAAAGAGAATCGTTTCAATGCCGTGCATGTGCAAACAAGAGGGGAAAAAAAAGCATTAAAATAAGAAAATCATAAAAAAATAAAAAAATAATCAAAAATGATGACACCTTCAGACACATATGCAAGAGTGTGTGTGTCTGTTGATGCAGCTCCTATCACGTTTGGAAAAGTGATGGTTTAACGTCACTGATAGACAAAGAGGCCTTTGTGAGGATGTAATGACAGCCCCTCGTACCAACCTACAACACGTGTGAGCGATCCGAGTTCGTCTTTCAAGGAGAAAATGCTCTGTGTGGTGAGAGAGAGCGGGGAGGGCTGGAGTAAGAGGAGAGGATGGAGGAGGGAGGAGGGAGGAGGAGCAGGCGAGATGACAGAGTGACAGGATGACTCATCATCTTTGTGGCACATCTTTCACCTAATAACACCCAAACTCTGGATCACAGGGGAGAACAGAGAGAGATGGAGACACGCAAAGGAGCATGAAGAGTAAGTCAGAGACAAGGGAGGGTGGAGACAGAAAGACTGTTCGACGACAAGGTCTTAAAGGAGGCGTTTGAGCTAAAAAAAAAAAAGAGAAAAAAAAATGAAATGAAGATGACAAAAGTCTCAGTGAAAGAAAAGAGGCAACATCAGACAGCATTCTCAATGCAAGTGACTCTGCGTCTCAAATCTGCGTGTTTTGCCCCTCAGCAAGTGCGTCTGCGGCAGGAGGGGCGGCTGGTATTTTTGAGTTAGTAATCCAAAACCCATCACCACGGGGGTGCTCTCTGACAGCGGTTTGTTCGCAGGTTTCTTTATAGCAGCATCTCAGTTTATTCATCACTTTTATTAAGTTATGTCTGAGACAGAAG
Source organism: Ctenochaetus hawaiiensis (assembly GCA_029783645.1). Taxonomy (NCBI): domain Eukaryota; kingdom Metazoa; phylum Chordata; class Actinopteri; order Acanthuriformes; family Acanthuridae; genus Ctenochaetus; species Ctenochaetus hawaiiensis. The sequence continues at coordinate 2,557,290 of JAPZDY010000013.1, read as the reverse complement.
AGAAGGGATGGAGAGGGAGGAGGGGGGGAAGAGAGAAAGATAGGCATCCGGTGTCGTTGCCCTGCCGCCTTGGTGGATGTGTGCGGCAACGAGACGGCGGCGGCCATGGGACAGGAAAGATTAGGAGTCCGTCTCTGCCGATAATGAACCCGTAACAAGAACAGGGGCCCCAGGGCCGACAGTGAGGGCCAGTCAGCACTTTCCCTTGATGCTTTTGGTGCACGCTTGTGTTTTGGCGCAGGAGGAGGAGGAGGGGGGGGGGGAAGGGAAGTGAAGAAGATCTCTTTAAAGCCACCCCACTTTCTGTATCTATCATCGGGGGAGCAGAGAGATGGCTGAACTGGTTCAATCAAGATGGTGATAAGATGAGGAAAGCTGCCGACTGCGCAGCTCTCCAGGAGCGAGGCTTAGCTCAGAGCCGCCCATGGGGTTGGATGGAGAGAGGGAAACCATCCCCACCAAGAGAGATATCTGAGTCCATGTGTGTGTGTGTGTGTGTGTGCTTTCCAGCATGGAGTCCTAATCACTGCACAAACTCCATCACTGAACTGCTAGCGAGATGAATAGCAAGCTTGTGTGTGTGTTTGGTGTGGCTAACAGAGAGCAATGCTCTGGGGATTGCCTGTCCAGCCAGAGGTCAAACCACATCTCCTGAGATCAATAAAACTGTGTAATGTTTCCAGGGCCTGATGGCAGATCCAATGAGGCTATTTACACAACTTAACACACACACACACAACACGGAATCCGACAATTAGAGGATTTTATTCAAAGCGTATGAAGTTAGCAGGTTAATTAAACCGATTTATGCATAGAAGCATTACCAATAAAAGACTAACATGCTGGTCGTAGTCCAACGAAGCAGCCCTTCATTAAAACTAGAGTATTAACCCCCCTGCTGCGTTTTGTGTTGTGTTTTGTAAGAGAAGAGAGACACTTTGTTTTTTTTTTTTCAGTACAAATGAAACTATCCTTTAAGGAACAGATTTATATTTTTAGCCGCTCAAAATGTATTCCTCATTTCTGTTCTGCAGGGCAGCTGTGATCCTTCGCTTCTATCTCTGTCAAATGGGAATCTCACCGATAAGAGCCTCGAAGCAGTTGGCCATGGCGTGTCGCAGGTCCGACTCCCGGCACAGATCCGGTCCATGAGCGTAGAGCATGAAGCGATCCAACTCCAGTTTCTGTAAAAGACAAACACATTCATATTAGAGTGCCGCCGCAGACGCCTCGGTAATAGTCTCTTGAAAAAGTAATAGCATTTTTTCGGTATTGCACATTTTCATAGGCTCTCCGCGGAAAACATGGCAATAAAAAAAAAAAGGGGGGCCAAAAAAGAAAAACTCGAGGGAAATGAAAAAGATTGCCTGCCCTTGCTGGAAAGGGTTCAACTTCATGGCACTGACAGATGTGCCCATGTGCTGTCCAGCTGTGGCATGATGCAGTAAGCTTGCACAGGAGGAAAATGTTTACACACGTACACAAAATTACACTGGCCCACACACACACACAAACAGGCCAGTTAATCCCAAGATAAACTGTGAAATAGTGCAGTGGTGACCTTCATTCTGTCTGAAAAAGTGGCGAGTTCTTTCGCTGGTTAAACACTTTTAAATTAATAAACGTTGGTGTATTCATGACAGCGGTTTCCTTTAAGCTGACTCCAAAAATCGACAAGATGAAGAAGAACTGATACTGAATATGTTACACTGCAGTTTATGAAGTGCAAAGACTGAGGCTGGTGATAAAGCTGTCTGCTTAGTTTGCAACAGATTGTGACTATATTTAAATACTACAGCTTGATTCGCCACTTTGAGACAAAACACGTGAAAAAACACAGAAAACCTGTGAGAAGATGGAGACCGCCGAGGCTTCGCGAGCTAAGCTACAAATTTCAGCGAGGACGTTTTACAGAGCTCGGTGCGATGAGGGGCCTTTGTGTGGCTAAATGATGTCAACGCGCCTGTCAAGGTAACAGCTCTCTTCAGAGATAAAAACAGGAACACAGGATGAAATGTTTGCGTCCGTGAGAAACTCGAGTGTTCCAGATGTTCGAATGAGAGAAAGAAAAAAAGTACAGAAACATAAAGAAATCGACGGATAATTAAAAGAATACAAAATAAAAAGAATGGAATTATGGATTTTGATAGAATAAGTTACTGCAGAGGAATTAAAATCAAGCTTGAACTAAATTCATATTTCCCGTGTCAGTTTTTTTGTTCTAATTTTCTCGTTTACTGCTGGTTCGGAGTGGACGGAGTGTTTCTTTCCTTAAGAACTTGCTCTGGTGTCCTTGTCCTTGTGATTTATGTGACTCCGCAGCTGAAACATTGTAATTTCCCAGCGGGTTCAATCAAGTGCTTTATTTATTTCTTTTTTTCCTTTTTTTTTTTTGTCAAAATGTACCTTTTTCTATACTTCATCCACTTTTTTTTCAATATTTATACACGTTTGAAGTTTTTTCTGTTAGGGAACATGACGGGTGGTGCAGTAGTTGGTGATTTGGGTCTGTAAAGCCCCTGATAAGAAAATAGTTTAGAAACTCTTTACTAACTAACCCGTTAACAATGAACAAGCTTCTGTTAAATAACTCTGTGAACTTCTAGAGGTGGAATAGTGGGGAGTTGAAGAAAGAGGGGATGAGGAAGAGGAAACAAACAACAAACTGCTGAGTTTGCATTTGATGTAAACGAGCGTTGCGATGACCTGCAGACGGAGGCTGTGGGTCAGGAAAAACTTTCTGCAACTATTTCTCTCTCAGCCGAGTCAAAAGTAGCCCAACTTGACTTTCCTGGCACTGCACCACAGATGAATACCCGGCAACTAACAGTCAGGGTGCTATTTAATTATGGCTGATAACCGTTGGTGGTATCCCACCCCCCGTGATTGCGCACACAAATTAAATCACAATTCATAAATACTTCAGCTCAGAGGGAAACCGTTCTGACTTTTAAGCCTTCCAAGTGAAGTGACGGATTGTGCCGTTGCTCGCTGAAGATAGTTTTTGAAAGATAATTGCGAGTGTTCTTGAGCAGACGGCTTTAGAGGAGCCTGGTAAACAACTTGGCAACGTCGAACACTGTATCACACTCACTTTACCGCGAGCGGCAAATTGAAACAAGCCAAACTGCTACACAGCACTAATGCAGATTCGGGTGGCTGCATCTTTGTATTCAGCGGGGAGCAACATGAAAGATTGAAGTTTTTAATTGCTTTCTCCACATCACGGGACGATTATTGTTGTGTTCTTTACAAACGTGCCAGTGAGTGAGGCTTGGCTGTACAACACTGCCAGCAAGAGAGGGAAGGAGGGATGCAAGGGGGGCTAGCGATAACAGGAACTGGAGAGTGTTTCAGGAAGACCTCTGGGGGCCCACAGGGACCCAAGCCGAACTAGTCTAGTCCTCCAAAACAACAACCTTTTAACTCCAATTACAAACCTGAGGGGGCAAAAAAAAAAGGGGTAGGGATGGCAGAAAGACAAAATTACACTTTTCCCCAGTGCCCCCTTAGAAAGAAGCAAAGTCATTACGGCAAGACAGAAAACAATAACACTGTCTCAGACATGTTCTGCTGTCAGCTCGCAGACCTTTCACTGTTTTGACCCGCAGACAGAGGACTTGTTATGAGCTGGAGGAGGGGAGTTTACCTTGGCTAGCATGGCTAAGTGCTGGTTCTGTACGATGGCTGTTCTGTAGGTGGCCAGGCCGCCCTCCTCTAAATTGGGGAAAAGGTAGTAGAGGTGGACGCTGTGAACAGAGAGAGATGAAAACAGTTTAGAGGAGGATCTCAGATTCATGGAGTTTATTGGCTTAATTACTTCTCTGAATTTAAGACAAAAGTAAAAAAAAAAGCACAGAAAAACAAGGGGAGATTAATAACATTTGTGCTCTTGTTATATACTCATGCACTCTTAGATAGTCCCTCCAGGATTTCGCAGGCGTTTTTCATGATTGTTGCGGCCTAAAATGCCTGAATTCGCGGCAGCTTTTCTAA
>JAPZDY010000013.1:2496168-2507574 GCA_029783645.1 Ctenochaetus hawaiiensis | reverse complement strand
GCCAATCAGGACGCAGAACACAATGCGCGTTCATACGCTGTAAAAAAAAAGCATGCAAAATTGCACAAAAAAAAATCTGCGAAACAGCGAGGCCGAGAAAGGTGAACCGTGTTATAGTGAGGGACAACTGTAATCTCTTATTGTTAGCTGTAATCTTAGCAACCTAATCTTGCAATATTTTTGACTCTCTAACAATCGGCCAAATAATATCTTTTCAGAAGTGCTTTGGTTCAGAAAATGAGCTTTGTATACTAAGATAAACTCTTGGAGAAGTAATCACAGACTCAGAGGAAGTCATTTACAATCACATTCACCTCCTGCCTGTACAGTCAGTCCATGCACTGGGCCTCATCGCGTCCAGCATACAGCTGCACTGATTAAAGCAGCTTGAAAAACCCTTGACTTCCTGCTAGAATGACAAAACTAATTTTCAGTGTTTTTTCTTTCAACCAACAAATAGAAAATTATAAAAACACAATAACTAACTTTCTCAGGTGATAAAAAAATAGCAGAAAAAATGCAGTAAAGGATCCAAACAGATTTGAATCACTGAAACAAAATGTTTGGCAGGACGAGTTTCGACTGTTATAAAGACACGATCCATGTCAAAATAATCAGATTTCATGCAGTTAAGTGATTTTATTGTGTGTGAAGAGCAGAAACAGCCTCTTATATAATAAAAACAGGCTGAGATTGATGAGTTCATGACCTAAAGAAGAAGAAGAAGATGAGTGAAACAGCTCAGATCTCGTAAATGTAGCTGTGCTTTATATAACTCTGCAGAAAGTTTAAAGTTATTCACCTCTGTTATTATTTTTGATTCAGGTAACTAAGAAAATGTGAGCCAGCAGCCAAGCTTTGTTGACTGTCAAAACAAGCAGAATAAACCTCTCCTGCTTCATTTCTTCCAGGTTTGCTGGGATCTTCTCTCCCAGGTGTTCTCCTCCTCTCACACTCATAGGTAGGACAAAAGACATGTCTTTGCCTCTGGTCTTGCAGAGTTTTTTCTCTCCTCATGCAGGGGTGTGAGGATGTAGGAGTGCTGAAAAGAACTTGTTCAAGCTCGCTGTTTATTTCAAAGGAGAGCTCTCCGGTTTTTCTTAAAGGACATCTTACATGGGTGTGCGTTGTTATGGTGACTATAGAGCCCATTAGCTTCCCACTCGCTCCCTCGTACACATCCAGAAAAACACTGTTCAAGTGGAGGATAAATAAATGCAGTTACACATTAAAAAAAAATATCAGCACAAGTCTGGGAGGCAGCAACGTTAAAAAATATTATTGTTAATGAGGATAAAAATCCAGCTATGACAACATTTTTGATTTAGTTACAACATTTAGTTTTTTAAGCGATCCTGTCAACTTTTTGAAAAAGAATAAGAACAAATTTAGTTATTTTAAAATTTCTTTAGATCCCAAAAATGTGCATCTTTGTCCCTCAAAATTAAAAAAAAAGTGTAAAGTTTATTACTACAAGCCGTTTTCTCGAGATAACGAGCTAATAACTTGTTAAAACAAAAAAAACGAACTTTGTTTTCTCGAGATAACGAGATAATAACTCGTTAAAACAAAAAATACAAACTTTATTTTCTCGAGATAAAGAGTTATTATCTTGTTATCTCGAGAAAACGGCTTGTAAAAAAAAAAAAATTCAACCATGTCCACTTAGGGTTTCCGTATATTACACTATTTGATTCGCTAGAAAAAGAAAAAATATCTGATGGTTGCGAACACAATCACCAAACAGTGTGATGTTATGTTACAGGGGCTGTGGCTCTTTAAGAACTGTCCATTCGTATGTAAAATAAAAATAAATCACACAAGTTTGTGCCATTAAGTGGCTCCTGATAGACATGATCACAAAAAATGAGTCATGATTATATTGATTTTACAAAAAATGCACTAATTGAAAAGAGGTATGAGCTCAGTGTTTGTGCTACTCTTGTTCTTTGTCTTCAAATGGCTCTGATTGTTTTCCTGAAAATGCAAAATAACTTATTAAATTAAATAATGACAAAATATATGCCATCAGATTTTAGGACATTTACACGATTTTCATGGTTTTTGTACATTTGTTTCACTGAGTGATGCACCATGTTTGTTAACGCTGCTGGAGTCAGAGGCAGTTTGGGCAGCTGGTGGTTGAACAACATGCAGGACTCAACATGTGGAAGGACGCTGATAGAAAAAAGATTTTAAGTCACTGTAACAAGTATAATGTGTCTGTAAAATAGTCACAAGATTTCCTCTGAGAGGTTCATTTACACAGACATGAATTGAAAGTCCTGTTGATTTTCAGGAAAAAAGAAAAAGGTGGATAATTCATGCTCATGTACACAAATCCTATTGATTACATTTCATTACAGTTTCATAACCTGCAGTGACGCTGAGCCGGCTGCTAGCAAAAGGAGTTATTACCTCCCACCATCCCTCCCTTGTATGATTAAGAATTAAGGGCAAGTATTTCCAACTCACATTAGTGCAAATTTCTTCTCTGCCCGAGAATTATTATTTCACAGCTGGGGACACTTTGCATGCATTTTTAACAATCCAATTTAGTTTGTTAATTGAACTTAACAGAGAGGACCTGACTTGGAAACTCATTCTGGCATTATTTGCCGTTGATTAGGATGGCCAGGGCCGAGTCAACATGGTCTAATTTGATGCGAGCGGCTCCGTGCACAAATCCCCACGAGGCCGGCGTGATGAGGACAGAGCGAGCCCGTGACCGTCAGCGCCGAAGGCCACATGCGAGGAGGAGTTGTGGTGAGTAAATTCAATTAAGTGTAAAAAAATGATTTTTCCACTACAAAGAATAATTGCATTGATAACTTCAGTGCTGACGTTTGGCTCTGCAGAGTAACAAGTGTGTGACAGTGAGGCGGTGAGGCTGCTTCCTTAAGAATTAAGGAATCCTCACTGTGATTCAGCTGAATCTGGAGTCTGAACTAAAGAAAGTGTGAAGTGTAAAGAGATGACAATATATCCAAACAAAACGCAGCAGAATGAGGACAACTGTGAATTTTAAAAAGTGTTGAATCTACTTTAAGATTTGAAGGAAAAGATATTTTGTGAATTAACTGAACACTGTCAGCTGCAACATGTGAATGTAGACGTTAGTGTGGATTAAAGGACCTTACAGCTTCCATATTTTAGCCCAATAACTTTTAAGTTTTACATGTTTATCAGTTACATGTAAGATGTAATAAAACTGTACATTTGTCTGAGTTGGAAAATTAAACATTTAGGATACAATTCATGGAAATAAGAACGATAAAATAGAAGTTTTAAGACATTTAAAGGCAGAAATGTTTGATTATATATGCTAGAATTAACCACAAATCATAGCAGCTCAGCTCTGAGGATGGATTTGTTGTATAAACTTGCCTTTTCTGTGCAAAGTGCATCACAAACCAGTAAAGCAACCTGTTTTAGATGAATCCTTCTCTCTGTTTGGTGCAGAAGCATGAGAGAATGTGTGTTCTTGCAGGATTTTTTATGGTTATTCAATGCAACACTCTACCTGTCCATCAGTATATGAAGCTGAACTTAGTTGTTAAGTTTTAAGAGTCTGTTCTTTGTAAATTTCTGCAATCTCCAAGTCTTTTATCAACTGTACTTCAAATACCTTTGTATATGAAGAAATATCTATAAATAGTTGTTTATTTGTTAACTACCACACGTGTAACAGCATCACGGCATTAGCATTATGGACTGTTGACAATTAGCGTCACAAACAGTCCAAAATGCAACAGCAGAAGCTGTCGGTCCATTTTTCATTCATCTGTGGTTTCCTGGTTTGTGATTAACATCGCAGCCTCACAGGGGCAATTAGCAAGACTGCGAACCGTCGTTGTTGTTATGCAGAATCCTTATGAAACATTTCAAGGCTACAAACGTGTCACGTCTCATTCTACACGCAGGAGTTTTATGAAAATTGGAAGATTTCATTTAGTTTTTTACCAGATTTCAGGGGGGCAGGCGTGTTTTGTAAGCAGGTTTTGCCTCCGACTTCATTATCATCATCATTATTATCAATATTTTTCTGTCCACCCCAAAAAAAACACAAAACAAAACAAATTCCAGCAGGGGAAAACAACTGCAGAAAGGTGCTTATTATTCTCACTTTGTTTGTTCGAAGCACGGAGGAAAGATTTCATTACTTTTATTTGACTGACTGCAAATGAAGAGAAGCAGCAGGGAGTCTTCGTCTCCACAGTCACTTAATTGCACCTTTCTGCCTGTATAGTTCGATACACAATGGAGCCTTGCATACTTCTTGTTTTCCTACACTGTAACTTATATAAGATACATATATTCAACCTTGAGTTCCTATGAAACCGACATTGTTTCATCTGATATTCATAGAGAGGAGCTGAAAGGTCGGGCGGCATCATGTATGAGGCTGTTGTAAAGCTGTGAGTCAGGTAATAATGGTAAAGAAAAAAAGAAGTATATGAAAGGAAGAAAACAAGCCTGGAGCGTGAGGCTCATATGAAATAGAGTTTTATAAATCATTTATCGCAGTATGTCAGTTCTTCTACCCAAATCAATACATTCTGAGTCTCAGTGGATCACAAACCTTCAAAAACTGAGAGTGTCTGAATTCCCCTGATTGTTCTATTTATTTTTTTCCCACACGTCTGTTGTTTTAAAGGAGTCCATTTGCAGTGAGTTTTTGTGGTTTTAACTTGTCGGTAAAAAACAAAATGCAGCTCTCAACCAGGTCAGGATGAAGTTCACCTGCAGCTTCTGGACGCTGAGCTGCCGATTCTTTATGTTTGTGATGAGTTTCCTGTTTCCTTTCACACAGAGCGACATGACATTATAAATGATGTCCCATCATCAGAGTGTTTCATTAAAAAGAAAAAGAAAACATCACTGATATTTTGCAGATTCAGTGTTTTGTTTATTATTTCTGAATCCATTAAAACTCAAGAGACCATTGAGATGGAATGAAATTGGAAATTAATTAGCATCATTTTTCTCGCTGATGCTTCTGAAGTGATACCGAATGTGACTGAAGTCATTTCTCAGGGTTATGAACATTTTGTTTACTTGAGCTTAAATTATTCATCATAATCTAAAAATGTAGCTCACAAACACACACGTTTCCATTTCTTACAATCAGATTCAGTTTGTGATGGAAAAGATTCATTTGTTTCTTCATGTGACTCCAGTTTTCTTTGAGTTTGAGCTTTTTTTTAACATGTGAACGTGAGAAATTGTGTCTGATATTTTGTTTTTAAGCGCAGCAAAGTCAACAACCTGGTCTCTGTGTAAAGGTTAAAGTCTGCGTTCCGGACGGAGGCTGACAAACAGAGCCGTTGCTGAGGTGGCAGTATGATTTATTGATCTTTCTTTGTAAGTCACAGAAGATGCAAGGTGGTCAAGCAAACACCTTCACATCGGCGCACATGAATCAAATTCCAGGCAAAGCTTTTAGCAGAAAGTCGGACACCTCCTCACAGTAGCTGTCTTGTGCATTTTAAGAGCTCGGAAATGTCCTTCAAGTTTCAAAAAGGCATGAATAATTAAGGCAGTATGAAAAGGAGCATGTACCGACACATACAGACTGATCACGTTAGTTTCTGAAACACTGTCACAGAGGATACGGTTGCTCTTTTTACGTCACAGTGCAACATATTTAAGGCAAAGATCGAAAGCAACAAGTTACACGGCACGTACATAAAAATACATTCAGTAAATCTGTAAACATGAAGAAAATAGATCTCTATTCAGTCTCATTTACATGCCAAGAGTGAGGACAGACCACATGTGCAAAATTTGACACGGATATCTACAGAAACCATCAGGTGTCAGAGTCAAAGTGGGCAGATCTGTTTCAGAAGAAAATGCAGGGGTCATCTCTTCATCTGTGGGAGGAAAAATCCAATGTTCCTGCTGCTCCTGCTTCAAAGGGACGACGGTGAGGGTGTATAAAAGTGGCTTCCCTGATCAAGTTGGGCTTTAAAGTGACCAACATGGAGCCTAAAGTTGGAAAAACATTCAAGACCATCTTGAATTGTTCTCATGTGTCTTCACAGGTGAAAAATAAAATGCTTGTTGAGTGCCTTTTTTCTAAATCTGCCTGAGAAATGAACTGATTTTAAAGTCAAGCTCTAAGTTTTTTACTATAAATTAACTAAATCTAATATAGACACCCTATGAACCTTTGGACACCTATTTCACACCAAATCATGTCACTTTCACCTTTTTCCAGGTGTTCCAGGTGTTTTTATGAGCATTCAAAACTTCCCTGGTCTTTTGTTGCATCCGTCCCAACTTGCTTGAGTCACGTTGCTGACATAATATTTAAATTAAGCGTATTAGTACAAAAATCAATGAAGCTGATGAGGTAAAATTCAAATATGATGTCTTTGCACTGTTTTTTTTTAATAACTTTTTGGAATGAGGGATTTAATTCCTCTGAAGAATTTTTACAATCTTTAATTTAGATCCCAGTCAGTAAATATGAGCTTAAAGTCTGTGTAAATGCTGCTTGGTGAGTTAGAAAGGGAAAAATGGCAGATAATGAAAGAGCTGAAATGTGCTTTTTTTTTTTTTTTTTGCTTGTGCTCTCGTTGTGTAACTTTCCTGAAGAATCTTGATGATTTTCTTCACTCTCATCACTGCAGAACATCTGGAAAAGTCACAAGAATCACCTCCTTTCTACAAAGTAGGCAGTCTGAAAGGAGCTTTTTGTCCCTGTGGTGCATTTCTCTGCAGATAGTTTGACCTCTCCTTCATTGAAACATTGGTAAAAATGTAACAGGACGTTCCCTGCACTTTCCTTTATGATTGGCTCATTTTTATCTGATGAAGAGCAAATAGTACAGATATTTCTTCACATTCATCGTGTGCAAAGCCAGAGCGGTATATGCCAGGGGCATTTTTTTTTTATCTTTGTTTGCAGTGTGCAAATACTCTTTCAGTTATGAGGTGGATTACACTCTCAAACATGGAGGTAGTCTGTCATGTTATATGCTAATTTCTCTGCAAGATATACAGTAAGTCCTACAGAGCTCGTGCACCCTGGCATGTACGTGCACATTTAAGTTCTGAGTTGCAACAGCTGCAATATCCAAATGCCAGAATTCACACAGATACATGAAGCTCTTAAAGATAAGCACAGTATTTTTGATTTTCTCTCACGGTAAACAACAAGAAAAGAGTGGTTCATAGCTTTCAGCGTGAGAAAAAAAGAGAAAGACTTTGTAAATAAATCACAGTTTGAGCATGTATATCGGTTATGTACACGCTGGTAACACTTAAAATTGCACTTCAGTAAAGCATTTACTGCAAAACAAATAGCTTTTTTTTTTTTTAAACAGAGCAATGCTGTATTTTACAAGGTGTTTGTAAACCTACCTCTCCAGCAAACTGACTCATTAAACCGTGGGAAAGCACCCGACTAATCGATCGAACACAACTGCCTGCGAGGGCACGACACGGTCACATCAGGATAACAGTTCAAACCCTCAGAGTCTTGTTGGACAAGTTTAATTTCACGTGCAGATTGTCGCCGTCAGGGTCGTAACTCTGGTTTGACACACACTCAACAGGCAGCTCACACACACAGGAAAGCGTGCGAGCAGCAGAAAATCTCCTTGAAGGTTTTTCTCATCTCTTGGCTGCGGAAGGCGTAGATGATGGGGTCGATGACGGAGTTGCACATGATGAGGATGAGGTACATGTTGAAGTGGGACATGAAGCAGGTGCAGTAGGGGTTCCTGGGGCAGGTGATCATGAGGATGAGGTGGAGGAAGAAGGGCGCCCAGCACACCACGAACACCCCCAGGAGGATGGTGAGGGTGATGGCGCCCTTCATGTTGGCCCGCTGGTGGATGGGGGCGTTGCCCGGCAGCGCCGCTATCCGCTTCATGTGCAAGCGTGCCAGCAGGAACATGTGGACGTAGAGCGACGCCATGAGCACCAGCATGGTGAAGAACATGGTGATGAGGCAGATGAGCACCGTGGTGCTCTCGGAGTAGATAATAAACAGGATGCCGGACACGGTGCAGCACGTCCAGATGCTGCTGATCACCGCCAGCGCTCTTCGCAGGGTGACGATGTTGTGATATCGCAGCGCGTAGAAGATGGTGATGTAGCGATCGACGGCGATGGCCAGCAGGCTGCAGATGGATGCCAACAGAGAGCTACAGATCATAGAGTCAAACACATTGTCCATGCTTCTGATCAGCGTCACAGGGATGGTCAGGCTGCCTCCGTTGATCAGCGCGATGACGATGGTCTCGGAGGCATTGGAGACACTCACAAGCATGTCGGCAACGGCGAGGCTGCAGATGAAAAAGTACATGGGTGAGTGAAGGTTCTTGTTCTTGATGATAGCAGCAACAACCAGTATGTTCTCCAGCAGGCTGACGATGCCCAGAGTGAGGAAAACCTCTGTGGAAATGAGCAGCTGTTCGTAGCACCCCGCCGACGAGTCCTTCTCCTCGGCTGGTAAGCCTTTGTTCAGCGGCACAACGCCTGAGGTTTGGCTCCTGTTGTGGTAGCCTTGGATCAGTCTGTGGGGATCCGTTGTGTTCATATTTTCTCCTTTTAAATTCCTCGTCTCCTTGGGTTTTGTCTTCTCTCTTAGTTATTTGTCCATGCTGCGAGGGAGTGTTAAAAGCTCAACTCGCTTCTCACTCATCCTCATTATCTAGAGGATAAGACTTCAGGGGGAGATAACAAAAAAGAAAATCTTCTCCTTGGTCTCCTCTTCCCTTTTTTTCCACTCTTCAGGCTTGCAAACAGAAGCAATATTCTTCTTCAAACAACTGCTGCTGTGTTACTCAGCCAAAAACAATCCCACAGCTCTCCTCTCATCTCACCACTCTGGAGAAAAATTAGAGAATGTTAAGAAGTTAAAATAAATGTTTCCTTAAAAAAAAAAGCATAAGATGTGTGAGAGATAAGTGGAAGCGGAGAGAAGAAGGTAGGAGCATGTGTGAGACTGATTAACAGAGAGCAGGAACATGAGATGCTGAGAGATCAGAGCGCACCGGCGTGCTGTGTGAGTGCAGGCAGATCATCACTTTGTAAGCTACTGTGGTCCTCCTCCCTCCCTCCCTCTCTTTATTACACAAGGCACACACACACACACACTCAAACCCTCCTGGTAGTTTTCTGTCCTATCAGATGACTGCTGAGGTGGGAGGAGGAGCAGAGTTTTTGCTTGATGCAGATGAATGAGCAAATGTGAAAGTCGGTGGATTCAAAGAGTTTGGTGCAGTGAATTTCAGGGTTTTAACCTTTAAGATGAAATAAAATAAAATGTTAAATGGGAATATAAATTAAAAATGAGACGGACTGGGTTTCCTTCTGTTAGTGAAAACATATTACACATCACATTTTGACTGAAGGAAAAGTCAGAACTTTTTTTAAGCAGAGACATGGAAGTATTCCTCGGTTTTTATGGCCACTAGGGGGCAATAAATTTCACAATGCACTGACAGCAGCACAGCTCTGATATATTACTGCGCTTAATTGTTGTTTTGGCTAACATGTCAGCAAACAGCAGCTTCATTATGCATCTAACAGACACAAAGAGACGTAAGCTTTTGTTCTGAGTTGTGTTTTTTGCTCCAAAATGGATCGAAAGTCAGCATAACTCTTGTTTTAGTTCTGCTTCGGTCTCCTGAGGAATAAAAAAACACCTCCTTTGCTGCTACATGTTCATTTTTCACTCGTGTTAAAACCAAAATGTTATATAAGCTCATATTTTGTCTGTTTCACGCTGAGCCACTCAGACGTATGTAAATACAGTTTACCCTCTCGCTTCGGCTTTGTTTGGTCTCCACCTCCTGATGGAAATATCAGAATCCATATTCCTTTAATGTTCCATTACATTAGCTAGCTAGCTGCTAATGTTGCCTGCTGCTGCTGCTGCTGGAAACTACGAGAGCAGTGAGATTAAACCAAAAGTTTTCTCAAGGTTTTTCCTTTTATTACCTTTTATGCTCGGTTCACTGTACAGAACGTTGTGTTCAAGGGCCAGTCTTGCATAAATGCAGGAGTTTTATAACATCTCTATACATAAACATGTCATGACAAAACCTTTCCATGGGTACAAATCTTCACACCTTTCAGAGGAGAAAAGGTTCAGTAGATACAAAAGGAGCAAAACAAAGCAGGTGAAGGCTGTTTGGCTTGAGTCTGCCAGAAATAAATGACATAATACAAAACTTACTTTAAAAAGGTGCCGACAGTGAAGTCAGTGAGTGGATTTTTTAGTGTCTAAAAATACTTTTTACATAATGTGGACAATATTAAGTAACATTCAAGCGTAGTTTATTTAATATTGTATTTATCCAGTGCTAGAAACCACCGTTGTTTACAGGATAACTTGACAATTTGAAACGTGTAGCTCTCTGGCTTCATTAAAAAGTAATAAAGCTCATCTCATTTGACTGTAGTTAGGCTCATACTGTGGAGCAGCTGGTTGCCAAAATAAATAACCTGCAAGGAACAGCTGCATTTAGTTTGCTTGTGGTAAAGACCCTGTAAACGGTGAAAAGTGTGGGCTCATCCATTATTCCATGTGACTGTTGTTTAGACGCAGCAGCACAGAGAATAAGATGGCTCTCAGTTAACACCTTTTGGTGTCCAGTGGAGAAAATGCTGGAAAGAATTTCAGGTAGACGTCACATGATTTTATTCTCTCAAAACCATTCAAGAAGCATATTCAGCGCTTCCTTTGTTATCTTTTCATTTGCCTGTTGTGTTGCTGAAAACAGCCACCTCCACCCAAACACTCGTAGGCTCGGCTCCAAGGTGAAGGCTGAACGCTGACAGCAGCTGTGATCCTGTTAGACTCCCACATAGTTGCAGAAGAAGCCAAAAGAGTTCACAACTTTAAAGAAAACTGGAGTTTTAGAAAAATGTCTCTTTGGAGATCCGATCGATTGTCAGACACTTAGACTTAACCCTAGATAACCACTGAAGCCTTTTAGTCTAAAGAAAAAATCAGTTTTGTAAAATTTAATTGCTCGATTGATTACTCTTATTTCCCCAGGAGGCTAATTTTTGTTATTATAAGCCCCCCAGTCCCTGCTGTGCTGTCCTTGATTATGGTTAAAGGAAAGGGAGATTTTTGGAGCCTGTAAAAATTCTCTATTCACACAATTAAGCTAATTTTGGTTTGTAAGCAGACTTAATTACCTTTTTTGTGGCAAACAATGTGCAGTTAAACTTAAAAAGCTGCAAAATGAATGCACAAAATATTTCACACAGTAGCTTAGCAGTCCCTCCAGGAATTCACGATGTTGCGATCGCAACAATTCACGCGAATTCAACCAATCTCCCTGAATTCTGCGCAACTTTGCAATTTTGTCCAATCACCGCCACTTTTCCGCAATTTTGGCCAGCTTCCCGTGAGTTCCACCAATCATAGCAGTC